>APFE031489091.1:0-74856 GCA_000404065.3 Pinus taeda
TCCTATATATAGAAAGGAGGTCTTTTCATTTGTATCATCAAAGAATCATTCATTTGTGTAATGTAAAGGAGGTTGCCCCCTCGAAGAGGCTTATTTATAAGGCGTTGATTTATCTTTTCTATATTTTTGTGAGTTGGCTTCATAACACCTTCCACCTTTTCCAATGCATTGATACTACCATCTATCTCGAATATTGATGCATTTTAATGAAGTGTTGAATTTTAATGAATGTAGATGCAAATCTAGTCTCGGCACATCAAAGAACCTTAAGTTTCGCATATTTCCTGTAAATTTCTATGGATGCCACATGATTAACAATAAATTGTTGTAGTATCTTTGCTTTAGTTATAGTTTTATTAACCCATGCAATGTTATTAATATATTTTAGGAGAAAATTAAAGCAGTGCACAAAACAAGGAGTCCAAAAAATTGTTGAATATTCATCCTCAATCAACCCACCAACAAGGACATTGTTTGAGGCACTATTTGTAATAATTTGAACCATGTTTTCTCTTCCAACTTCCTCTATTTCCTCTTTGAGGAGACCCATTAGATATGGATCATCTTTTGTCTTTCATGTGGTATCATGGGATTTTAAAAACATAACTCTTTTTGGGCTAGAAACCAAAATATTGATAAGGGTATGATGGTTGATACTTGTCCAACCATTTGAGACAATGGAGACCCCAAATTCCTTCCAACAATATTTAATGTCATGGAGTTTATCTTCAAACCGAACCCTATCTTCAGATAACATTTTTGTCCTCATATTTTCATAACTATGAGGTCACCTTTAGGAGCATTGTTAACTAGATCCCTTATCATTTCTTTCTAATAAAGAGACATACAAACATTTAAAGCTATGCCATTTGTGAATTTTTTTTTTCCAATGGATGATCAAGATTTCCCTTCCCTTTTACATGCCATATGTTTTCAAGGTGGGAAATAGAAACTTGATGCTGAGAATAAGAGTGTGGACCACCAATTTTCAATCCACTAGGATTATTGTTGGTTTGAATTAAACCTTCAACAATATGTCTCAACTTTTCAAGTTCATTAAATTGCTTAACTAGAGAAGCTTTCTCTGTTTTAGGTACACTCTGACATAAAGTTGTTTGTTCGTTTTTCCCTATTCCAAGTAAATACCATCAAACCTTCTTACATTCTCAAATTTTTTTGTTTTACAATAAGGGCACAACCAAACCTTTGAACCAGTTGTTCCACTTACTCCTCCACTATATGATTAAGTGCATTTCATAGTTCTCAAAGCCTTGCTTCAAAGGATTTTATTGCTTCTTGATATTCTTTGCTTTGGATTTTTTTTATGCCACTGTGAAAGATTTCCATAAGGAAAGGGATGGTCTACTTTGTGACACTGATGAACTTTCTTCCATTACAATGGGAAATGAGTGGAATAAAAAATAGATAATTCTCTGGCACAACCAATTTTAATCTGTAAAATTTATATTTGAAAATTAGTTGAAAAAACAAAAATAAAAATAAATTGATGCTTAATTAGAAAAGTATAATTAACTAAAAAATTGAAGAGATAAATTTATTCACATGCATAGTTTGATGTACTACATGAGGGACTATACTCCTAGAGAAATCATAAATATGCTCATGAGGGACAATACTGTTTTTAATGTAGAATTAAATTCAAAGCCCTTAAATTTAATTAATGTAATATTTTTGCCTTAATTATTGTGGTTGGGTGCTAATGGTGTAAGTAACTCAGTTTGGCTATCAAAAAGTTGCATGTTTCCAAGTTTAAAAATTTGTCTGTGCCTGCAAGCCCATGTAATGAGGTTTTAGACATTTAAAAAAATAGATGTAACCTTCAATACATGCATGGTTGAATTATGGATGCTGCATTTTGGTGAACAACATAAGCGTTGAGAAGCCTAAAAGTGTGTATATTGAAATTCTCGGAATTTATACATGCATCTATCCACCTGATTCCACCCAAAAATCTTGCAATAACATTTTTAAACACACACAAGTCATGTTTACAATAAGCTCTATTTTTAGGGTTTGTGGAGATATTAGTTTGGCTTGTCCCGACATATCCAGGTGGATATTGGTTGCCACCCTCCGGTTCCACATGGACCCACCATTTTTTCTTTCAATTTTTCAGTTTCCTTATTTGTATCACAATTTACTATTTTTGGCAGTTTTTCGGGTTGTGAATTTCTAGAGCCGTTTTGAGGCCCTGAACGACATTTTTTTGGGAAAAATGGGACGAGCATGAGAGTTGTCTTAATGTTGTTCATTCAAAATTTGTAGTCCTCGGATAGATCTTTCTAACGAGGTATTGTGCGCGTCAAACGAAGATCGTATGCCAAAGTTATGACGCAAAGAAGTTGATGTACCAATTTACCCAAACGGGGCCCATAGTTTCACGCTTCATCTCATGGGGTTAGGGTTTTGGATGTTTATGGTTTTCCATTGTTTCTCAATAATAAATAGGCTTTTAAGTCTCATTGTAACATAGTTCAGATGCATGTACCCACCACATCACTTCTGAGAGATAAACTACCATTGCCTAAGCTAGTCTTATTTCTATTCTATTTGTAAGCATATTTCAGTGTTTGATATTAATGAAATGAAGTGTTATTTTTAATGCATCTTTGTATTTATGGTTATATCTATAATTTTTTGCGTCCCTATTTAAATCTAGATCACCGATGATAATAAAATCCACTTCATTCCATTTAAAAAAAACAAAGATATTATCAAAATGATCATTTTAACAAAGATATTGTAACTATAAGTTTTAATATATCCCTTGCCTTGTATCACAAGACCAAAAGTTTCTAAATCAATAGAAATATCAACATATGAATCCATATTTATATCTTAATCTTGAGCGACAAATAATTCAGTGTAAGTCCATGTCCCTCAATTTCTTTTAAAAAATGACTTACCCCATGGATTCTATTATAACAAAGAAAAAAGATAGCATATAAAACAAAAATAAAACAAGATAACCTAATACAAAAGACTTGAGATTTGATTATGTCATCACACAACAAATTATTTTAAAACAAAATAACCTATAACAATCTAATCTCAATGCAATTATGTATAGTTTATTTTAGACTAAAATTAACAAAAAGACAGATTTAATTATGTCATCAGACAACAATTTTTTCACAGTTTTGTGCTATATAAAGGAAAGATAAGATTCAGTTGGGAAAGCCTTTAAAGTGTGCGCTCTTTTTTCTTCTATCACTACTTTAAAATTTAAGATGGCATCAAAGTTGTGATCCTATGAGGTAATTGTAGCCCTGTCGAAGGCAGAGAAGAAATCCCCATTGAGCATTAGATGGCAGACCCCACGATGGAGAAACATTGTTGGTTAGCTTGAGAGGAGACCTGGACCAAGGAGCTGGGGGAACTCTTGAAAGCAAGCCTCAACTTCAAAACCAGGTGCAGAGCTATTGAAGAGTGTCATCAACTGCCAAAGAACAGTCATGTCTCACCTTAGGGAGATTAAGGAATGTATCTATAGATTTCATCTCATCTCTGTGAAGTGTGAGAATGCTAGTTAAGACTCTTGGACAAGATGGCAGGACTGGTTCAAACTTCAAGGTACCATAAAGTGAAACTCACACAACCTTCATTGCAAGTTCTATGCCATTTGGAAATTCAAAGCTTGAAATATTCTTGTGATTAGAAAGTTTCAGAACATTGTAAATTGAAATGAGATTAGTAAAAAAAATGTGGGTGGAAAAAATGTTTATAATAACAGACACAAAGAAACTGATACATTCATTGTTATTAGAGTCGTGTTGCTTGCGTGACATCACACCGCACATGGGACAACTTGGGAGCCACACAAAGATTTCTGTGAAACAAGATAACCCAGGAAAGGCAAAACAATGCTAAATCTAAGAAAAGAAAGTCAATCAGGGCATTTATTTTATTGATTGAAAACATGACGACTCGTTGGTGAGATTCTACTCGTAATTTAATGAAAAAGTAGTTATCGACATGCTTCCATGAAAGAAAAATGCATCATGCTAATAATTGGTAGAGTGCAGATTTTAGATATTCGATATAACGATGCTAATGGTGCATTTAGATATTCGATACAGTGATTGTCAAACAGTTAATAAGAGTGAATATCAAACAACTTTTCTCATAAAGTAACACCAAAACAATCAAGCAAAACTACATTAGGTAGGTTAGTAAGTGTTCTGATAATACTAGTCACAGAGTAATACTAAATTCTTCCATTAAGTTAGCCATATGAATCGTATTGTCGCAGTAATAATTACTAGGAACATTCAATGCAGTCTATAACGCTACTTTTTCAAAGTCTTTTTGGCGGATTTTTCTGGTCAAAATCCGGCAGCAATTCATTGGAATCCCAAGTTTAATAGCTATTTTCTGCACAATCAATGGCTCCCGGGGGTTTTTCAGGGTGCTGAATCCAAATATGCAGTTAAAAAACCATTTTAACTGTTAAAAATCAAGATTTAACCTCATTTCTTCTACCGGATTCCGTCACCAAAATCTCCAAAAATTAACATTATAGACAACTCCACATTCAATTCTTTACGATTTCTTAGAAGACCACGAGAGCAATACATTTATTTTTATATGAAAAAACAAATACATTGCTGCACAAATAGACAGAACATAGAGAATCATATTGTAAATAGGGGACATAAATATTTGTTGCGCAGATTGATCCTCGGAAGGATGCCAACACAAAAAATAGATTCGAATTCACTTAGAGACGGAAAGCTCCCGATACAAGACAACAATACGCGATATCACCATGATAAACGCAGAATGACAGCGCTCACTGACTTTGGATTAACGATATGAGCAATTAAAGAATCGATGGCTATGAAAAGACTGTATTTGACTCGTACCAATGATTGTACGGATCTACCAGTTTATTAATTCTACGTGTCAGTTTGATTTTCTCACCGTAGATGGATATGCGTTGGCCCCTCTTAGCGTTGCAGTAGTCTATAACGCGATTTTTTGAAAGTTTTTCTGTCAGATTTTTCCGGTCAAAATCCGGCAGCAATTTATTGGAATCCCAAGTTTGATAGCTAGTTTCTGCACAATCAATGGCTCCCAGGGGTTTTTCAGGGTGCTGAATCCAAATATGCAGTTAAAAAACCATTTTAACTGCTAAAAATCAAGATTTAACCTCATTTCTTCCAAAAATTACATTATAGACAACTCCCTTAACATTTAGTTAAAGTATTATAGAAAAGAACAAAATACTATTACTATGTCCTCTATCAACAGCCAAAGCACTAATAATGGCCGCATTCCGGAGTCTGCAAAACAAGTCGCATTCAGGCCCTCTTCAACAAACAGTTCATCACAGGAGGTCGAGGTCGGTACCATTTTTCTGGGCGGTGGGTTCTGATTTGGGTCTTGATTTGAGTAGGGCCAGGGCCTGACGGCAAAGGCTAACCAGCCTGTCATAGGACATTAAATGATTGTGTTATTTTGTTATAAAACATGTATGTACCAAGTCATTTAATACCTTATAACAAGCTGATTAACCCTATAACAGGCTGATTAACCCTTACCCTGACGGCAAAGGCTAAGGCCTGGCAAAGGCTAAGCCCAAGGGTCCCACCCGAGTCGGGATCGGGCCTGGTTGAACTCTTGTATAGTGGCCCCACCGATGCAGTGGTCCTGACTCCATTCAAACTGGACTTTGCCGTAGCACCGTGATCCTAGTGCCTGCACAATTTAATCTTAGCTTGATCGGCGTGAAAAATCTTGCAAAGATTTTACTGAAACGAACACTGATCGTGCTTGGTGATAGCGACAGAAATCCAGGATTAAATTGATATTTTTCGGTCACATGAATGGGATGGCATTCAATATAGTTACAGTTCTGTAATAAGTGGTTATAACTTTGACTTCTGCCATATTCTCTTGAAAAGACTTGAATTCTCCATATTCGGCGTGCCCTTCAGTAAATATTTCAGAATTGGAGTTTCTTGGGCATTCCCTCTTTTGGCCTCTTTCCTGGTTTGGCGTAGACTTCTCTCAAGGAAGAATCCGCTTCCCTTTAGCTAAAGGAATGTTACTTCTTTAAGGTTCCTCATTTAATTCCCCTTGCTATACTTACTACTTCCGTCCCTCTCACCTTTTATTTTTCTATTCTATCCGCAGGTCGAGCAACTGTTGAGATTGTGTCCCACTGGCATGAGGGTTTTTTAATCTCCAATGGTATTTTCCCTTTTAGTCATTTGTTTTTTCCTGGCGTTCCTATTAGGGTTTTTATTTCACCTAGCTTATTCTATCCACTAGCCCACGTACTTCAGGTTAGCAGCTATGGAAGATGTTCCTCTGCCTAACCTCTTGTTGCGGTAGCTCATACCTCACGTTTGTTTCACTAGGTAATATTTTTATGCTTTGTATCTAGGATTTTCCTACTGTCAGCCCATATTTGCAGTACATTTATTTAACCAGGGTCAACTAGATTGTTAGGATTTTCTTACTGTCAGCCCATATTTGCAGTACATTTATTTAAACAGGATCAACTAGATTGTTCTGATTGTGATGTACATCTAGAGAATGGCTCGGCCTTCGCTTTCCTGTATAAAAGTCTGATATTCTGTACGGTACTATTTCCAGTTTATCATTTTGGAAAGTATAAATCACTTCTCATTCATCTAACATTGTTCTCCTATGTCTTGATGTCACAGGTATTCTCTGGTCCTCAGTGCTTAATCTCTAGTGTATTTATGGCGACTTCCATTCTAGGTTCTCAAGTGCAATTTCTTATTTCTATTTAAGTAGTTTTGGATATAGTTTTGGGTAGATGCTGAATGTTAGATTTTTGTTTTTTTAGTATTTTTATATTTTAATTTATCATAATTTAGTTGTCAAATCAGTAGTGAAGATAGTCATCTCTAATTATTAACCTCTAAAACAGATTGACTCAGATATTATTCAAAAAACACCACTCCACTTGCAATAACTAATACTATTACTCAACGAAAACCAAACGATGATTGTGTAAAGTGGAATTTAGTCAGAGACTTAAGTCGCCAGACATATACATCGGATTTCTAATAACAATTTCTTTTACCTATTGTATAGATTTTGACAAATATTTGCTCAATCTGTCGTATTAAATTTCAAAGGAGTTTAGAAATTGGTTTAGTTATCAAATCTTCTTTACCTACCATATTTTCCATGTTGGTGATTTCTTTGTGATAATTTCTTTTACTCATTTCTATTCAATGGTTAAGAAGTTTCGAATTATAACTTTACAGCCCCTCATACATCATTTCTATTAGGCTTGTTCTAAGAGTCCTTCTACGTAAGGCCCTTCTGCAACAACCAATGCGAGCAGCGCTAATAATGGTCGCATTCTCGAGTCTGCAAAACAAGTCGCAAACATGCCCCCTTCACCAAACAGTGCATCATAGGAGGTTGGGGTTGGGTTCTATTTTTCTTTGAGGTAGGTCCTGATTTGTATAGTGCCTCATCAATCGATCGGTTAAGTGGGGTTGGGTTCTATTTTTCTTTGAGGTAGGCCCTGATTTGTATAGTGCCTCATCAATCGATCGGTTTCACTTAATTTTTTTCTTTTATAATCAATTCTAGCTTCTTTTATATGATTAAGTGCATATCACAGTTGCCCAAAGCCTTGCTTCAAAGGTTTTTATTGCTTCTTGATATTTTTTGCTTTGGATTTTTGTTATGTCATTGTGGAAGATTTCCATTGGGAAAGGGATGGTCTACTTTGTGACACTGATGAACTTTCTTCCATTGCAATGGGAAATGAGTGGAATAAAAAATAGATAATTCTCTGGCACAACCAATTTTAATCTGTAAAATTTATATTTGAAAATTAGTTGAAAAAACAAAAATAAAAATAAACTAATACTTAATTAGAAAAGTATAATTAACTAAAAAATTGAAGAGATAAATTTGTTCACATGCATAGCTTGATGTACTACATGAGGGACTATACTCCTAGAGAAATCATAAATATACTCATGAGGGACAATATTATTTTTAATGTAGAATTAAATTCAAAACCCTTAAATTTAATTAATGTAATATTGTTGCCTTAATTATTGTGGTGGGGTGCTAATGGTGTAAGTAACTCAATTTGGTTATCGAAAAGTTGCATGTTTCCAAGTTTAAAAATTTGTCTGTGCCTGCAAGCCCGTGTAATGAGGTTTTAGACATTTAAAAAAATAGATGTAACCTTCAATACATGCATGGTTGAACTACGGATGCTGAATTTTGGTGAACAACATAAGCGTTGAGAAGCCTAAAAGTGTGTATATTGAAATTTTCGGAACTTATACATGTGTCTATCCACCTGATTCCACCAAAAATCTTGCAATAACATTTTTAAACACACAAGTCAGGTTTACAATAAGCTCTATTTTTAGGGTTTGTGGAGAAATTAATCTGGCTTGTCCCGACATATCCAGGTGGATATTGGTTGTCACCCACCTATTCCACATGGACCCCACTATTTTTTCTTTCAATTTTTCAGTTTCCTTATTTGTATCACAATTTACTATTTTTGGCAGTTTTTCGGGTAGTAAACTTCTAGAGCCGTTTTGAGGCCCTAAACGACGTTTTTTTTTGGGAAAAATGGGACGAGCATGAGAGTTGTCTTAATGTTGTTCATTCAAAATTTGTAGTCCTCGCATAGATCTTTCAATTGAGGTATTGTGCGCGTCAAACAGAGATCGTATGCCAAAGTTACGACGCTCGGAAGTTGATGTACCAATTTACCCAAACGGGGCCCATAGTTTCGTGCTCATCTCATGGGGTTAGGGTTTTGGATGTTTATGGTTTTCCATTGTTTCTCAATAATAAATAGGCTTTTGAGCCTCATTGTAACACAGTTCGGAGGCATGTACCCGCCACATCACTTCTAAGAGATAAACTACCATCGCCTGAGCTAGTCTTATTTCTATTCTATTTGTAAGCATATTTCAGTGTTTGATATTAATGAAATGAAATGTTATTTCTACTGCATCTTTGTATTTATGGTTATATCTGTAATTTTTTGCGTCCCTGTTTAAATCTAGATCATCGACGATAATAAAATCCACTTCATTCCATTTAAAAAAACAAAAATATTATCAAAAATGATCATTTTAATAAAGATATTGTAACTATCAGTTTTAATATATCCCTTGCCTTGTATCAAAGACCAAAAGTTTCTAAATCAATAGAAATATCAACATACGAATCCATATTTATATCTTAATCACGGAGCGACAAATAATTCAGTGTAAGTCCATGTCCCTCAATTTCTTTTAAAAAATGACTTACCCCATGGATTCTATTATAACAAAGAAAAAAGATAGCATATAAAACAAAAATAAAACAAGATAACCTAATACAAAAGACTTGAGATTTGATTATGTCATCACACAACAAATTATTTTTAAAACAAAATAAGCTATAACAATCTAATCTCAATGCAATTATTTATAGTTTATTTTAGACTAAATTCACAAAAAGTCTGAGATTTAATTATGTCATCAGACAACCATTTTTTCACAGTTTTGTGCTATATAAAGGAAAGATAAGATTCAGTTTGGAAAGCCTTTAAAGTGTGCCCTCTTTTTTCTTCTATCACTACTTTAAAATTTAAGATGACATCAAAGAAGTTGTGATCCTATGAGGTAATTGTAGCCTTGTCGAAGGCAGAGAAGAAATCCCCATTGAGCATTAGATGGCAGACCCCAGGATGGAGAAACATTGTTGGTTAGCTTGAGAGGAGACCTGGACCAAGGAGTTGGGGGAACTCTTGAAAGCAAGCCTCAGCTTCAAAACCAGGTGCAGAGCTATTGAAGAGTGTCATCAACTGCCAAAGAACAGTCATGTCTCACCTTAGGGAGATTAAAGAATGTATCTATAGATTTCATCTCATCTCTGTAAAGTGTGAGAATGCTAGTTAAGACTCTTGGACAAGATGGCAGGACTGGTTCAAACTTCAAGGTACCATAAAGTGAAACTCACACAACCTTGATTGCAAGTTCTATGCCATTTGGAAATTCAAAGCTTGAAACATTCTTGTGGTTAGAAAGTTTCAGAACATTGTAAATTGAAATGAGATTAGGAAAAAAAATGTGGGTGGAAAAAATGTTTATAATAAAAGACACAAAGAAACTGATACATTCATTGTTATTAGAGTCGTGTTGCTTGCGTGACATCACACCGCACATGAGACAACTTGGGAGCCACACAAAGATTTCTGTGAAACAAGATAACCCAGGAAAGGCAAAACAATGGTAAATCTAAGAAAAGAAAGTCAATCAGGGCATTTATTTTATTGATTGAAAACATGACGACTCGTTGGTGAGATTCTTCTCGTAATTTAATGAAAAAGTAGTTATCGACATGCTTCCATGAAAGAAAAATGCATCATGCTAATAATTGGTAGAGTGCAGATTTTAGATATTCGATATAATGATGCTAATGGTGCATTTAGATATTCGATACAGTGATGGTCAAACAGTTAATAAGAGATAATATCAAACAACTTTTCTCATAAAGTAACACCAAAACAATCAAGCAAAACTACATTAGGTAGGTTAGTAAGTGTTCTGATAATACTATAGTCACAGAGTAATACTAAATTCTTCCATTAAGTTGGCATATGAATCGTATTGTAGCAGTAATTTTTAATTACTAGGAACATTCAATTCTGTACGATTTCTTAGAAGAACAGGAGAGCAAGACATTTAATTTTTTATGAAAAAACAAATACATTGCTGCACAAAATAGACAGAACATAGAGAATCATATTGTAAATAGGGGACAAAAATATTTGTTGCGCAGATTGATCCTCGGAAGGATGCCAACACAAAAAATAGATTCGAATTCACATAGAGACGGAAAGCTCCCAATACAAGACAACAATACGCGATATCGCCATGATAGACGCAGAATGACAGCGCTCACTGACTTTGGATTAACGATATGAGCAATTAAAGAATCGATGGCTATGAAAAGACTGTATTTGACTCGTACCAATGATTGTACGGATCTACCAGTTTATTAATTCTACGTGTCAGTTTGATTTTCTCACCGTAGATGGATATGCGTTGGCCCCTCTTGCCATTGCAGTAGTCTATAACGCGATTTTTTGAAAGGTTTTCTGGCAGATTTTTCTGGTCAAAATCCGGCAGCAATTTATTGGAATCCCAAGTTTGATAGCTAGTTTCTGCACAATCAATGGCTCCCAGGGGTTTTCAGAGTGCTGAATCCAAATATGCAGTTAAAAAACCATTATAACTGCTAAAAATCAAGATTTAACATCATTTCTTCCGCCGGATTCCGTCACCGGAATCTCCCAAAAATTACATTATAGACAACTCCCTTAGCATTTAATTGAAGTATTATAGAAAAGAACAAAATACTATTACTATGTACTCTAGCAACAGCCAAAGCACTAATAATGGCCGCATTCCGGAGTCTGCAAAACAAGTCGCATTCAGGCCCTCTTCAACAAACAGTTCATCTCAGGAGGTCGGGGTCGGGGTCGGGTTCGGGTTCGGTACCATTTTTCTGGGCGGTGGGTTCTGATTTGGGTCTTGATTTGAGTAGGGTGTCAGGGCCTGACGGTAAAGGCTAACCAGCCTGCCATATGACATTAAATGATTGTGTGTTATTTTGTTATAAAATATGTATGTACCAAGTCATTTAATACCCTATGACAAGCTGATTAATCCTTACCCTGACGGCATACCCTATGACAAGCTGATTAATCCTTACCCTGACGGCAAAGGCTAAAGCCTGGCGAAGGCTAAGCCCAAGGGTCCCACCCGAGTCGGGATCGGGCCTGGTTGAACTCTTGTATAGTGGCCCCACCGATGCAGTGGTCCTGACTCCATTCAAACTGGACTTTGCCGTAGCACCGTGATCCTAGTGTCTGCACAATTTAATCTTAGCTTGATCGGCGTGAAAAATCTTGCAAAGATTTTACTGAAACGAACACTGATCGTGCTTGGTGATAGCGACAGAAATCCAGGATTAAATTGATATTTTTTGGTCACATGAATGGGATGGCATTCAATATAGTTACAGTTCTGTAATAAGTGGTTATAACTTTGACTTCTGCCATATTCTCTTGAAAAGACTTGAATTCTCCATATTCGGCGTGCCCTTCAGCAAATATTTCAGAATTGGAGTTTCTTGGGCATTCCCTCTTTTGGCCTCTTTCCTGGTTTGGCGTAGACTTCTCTCAAGGAAGAATAAGCTACCCTTTAGGTAAAGGAATGTTACTTCTTTAAGGTTCCTCATTTAATTCCCCTTGCTATACTTACTACTTCCGTCCCTCTCACCTTTTATTTTTCTATTCTATCCGCAGGTCGAGCAACTGGTGAGATTGTGTCCCACTGGCATGAGGGTTTTTTAATCTCCAATGGTATTTTCCCTTTTACTCATTTGTTTTTTCCTGGCGTTCCTATTAGGGTTTTTATTTCACCTAGCTTATTCTATCCACTAGCCCACGTACTTCAGGTTAGCAGCTATGGAAGATGTTCCTCTGCCTACCCTCTTGTTGCGGTAGCTCATACCTCACGTTTGTTTCACTAGGTAATATTTTTATGCTTTGTATCTAGGATTTTCTTACTGTCAGCCCATTTATTTAACCAGGGTCAACTAGATTGTTAGGATTTTCTTACTGTCAGCCCATATTTGCAGTACATTTATCTAAACAGGATCAACTAGATTGTTCTGATTGTGATGTACATCTAGAGAATGGCTCGGCCTTCTCTTTCCTGTATAAAAGTCTGATATTCTGTACGGTACTATTTCCAGTTTATCATTTTGGAAAGTATAAATCACTTCTCATTCATCTAACATTGTTCTCCTATGTCTTGATGTCACAGGTACTCTCTGGTCCTCAGTGCTTAATCTCTAGTATATTTATGGCTTCTTCCATTCTAGGTTCTCAAGTGCAATTTCTTATCTCCATTTAGGTAGTTTTGGGTAGAGTGTAGTGTTGGGTAGATGTTTAAATGTTGGATTTTTGTTTTTTAGTATTTTTATATTTTAATTTATCATAGTTTAGTTGTCAAACCAGTAGTGAGGATAGCCATCTCTAGTTGTTAACCTCTAATGCAGATTGACCCATAAATATTATTCAAAAAACACCACTCCACCTAGAATAATTGGTACTATTATTCGAAAAAAACCAAACCACCTAAAATAACCAATTAGTAAAAAGGTAAAATTTCTCTCCTATCAAATACCTCCTAGTCTTAGGCGGCCTCAGTTATTAAATATTTGCTACTTTGAACCAGCCCGGAATTTCTCCTTTTATAAGTAGCTTGGAAATACCCTTTGAAATTCTGGGTTATCTTCATCACCTACGATGATTGTGTAAAGTGGAATTTAGTCAGAGACTTAAGTCGCCAGACATATACATCGGATTTCTAATAACAATTTCTTTTACCTATTGTATAAATTTTGAACAAATATTTGCTCAATCTGTCGTATTAAATTTCAAAGGAGTTTAGAAATTGGTTTAGTTATCAAATCTTCTTTACCTACCGTATTTTCCATGTTGGTGATTTCTTTGTGATAATTTCTTTTACTCATTCCTATTGCAATGGTTAAGAAGTTTCGAATTATAACTTTACAGCCCCTCATACATCATTTCTATTAGGCTTGTTCTAAGAGTCCTTCTACGTAAGGCCCTTCTGCAACAACCAATGTGATCAGCGCTAATAATGGCAGCATTCCCGAGTCTGCAAACAAGTCGCAAACATGCCCCCTTCACCAAACAGTTCATCATAGGAGGTTGGGGTTGGGTTCTATTTTTCTTTGCGATAGGTCTTGATTTGTATAGGGCCTTATCAATTGATCGGTTTCATTTAATTTTTTTCTTTCATAATCAATTCTAGCTTCCGGAGTTTTGGTGTTTGGAATCGATTTGCAAGTAGTTTTACTAGTGTTCAAATCTCTTGAGGCATTACCCATACCTCTTAGTATAGTGTAGGAGTAGCGTGGGAGGATAGAAACCTGTAGTGTAGTGGAGTAGTGTAGGTGAATACAAACTGGTAGTGTAGTGTAAGAAGATACAAGAAATATGAAAGGAAATCCCATCACCAATTCCTACATCTAGAATTTTGATATTTGAAATTAATTTGCAAATAGTCTCTATATAGTCCCTCCATTTATAATGGCCTTACCAATGTGGTGATCCTGACTCCATCTAAACTTGACTTTGCCAAAGCACCGTACAATTTAATCTTCTTTTGCTTGGCATGATAAATCTTGCAAAATTTTTACTAAAATGAAACTTCTAGTGCTAGGTGATAGCACCCTAAATCCAAGATTAATTAATTAATTTTTTTTATTTATTTTTTTGTTATGTTATGTCGTATGAATCATTCAATATAGTTACAGTAGCGTTGTGATTAGATTATAGGGAAGTTTGTAGATTATTCACAGATCGGGAAATCAACAAATCATAAAACATGGACAATTCCTCAAATCCAGGGATTACAATTATAAAAATCCTACGGAAAACAACGTGAATCCAAAGATTACAATTATAAAAATCATATGCACAACAACTCGAATCCAGAGATCACGAATATAAACTTCTCATGCACAACTCCTCATCTCATGCCCCTACCCTAGCAATAGTCTTTCAACCGCATGAAGGAGGGTGTGGCACCACCACCTTTTTTCTTTTTAATAATACTCGCAAGTGTGGAATATGCCTAACATTCCATACTTAGTTTATTTTTCACTCTCTAAGTATCTTTCATAAGCACAGTGGAAAACATACATTCATATATTCTTCATCATCATTATTACTTCAACACATATATGCAAAGTGGATCAATGATGGGAGGGGCAACTCCCTGAAAATGACTCTACCCATAATAATAATGACAATATTCAATTTACATAAAATTAACACTTGGAGAGGAACCCCAAGTTCCAACTCACTTAATAGTCAGTTTTACAATCTGACCTGCACCACTGTGCAACCGCCCGAACTGTCGTTCGGGTGCGCCTGCCATTCACCGGGTCGAGTCGCCTAACACACCATTTAGAGGGCAGAGGTGCCCACTAGCGATCTCCACCATTTAGCACAACTCGTCAGCCAACCCTCCATCTACCTGCGCGTCCAACCGCTCCACACTACCATTGAAACACCACTATGTAGTCTTGCCCGGCGTGTCACCTGCCCAGCGCACACCCGCGGCCTACCCACGCTTCGTTCCGTCGTGTCATCTCAAACGCGCCCATCCAGGCTTCGTTCCCTCCAACTCGCAGCGCTCTGCCCACCATTCACTTCACCCCCCGTGTACACGAGTTGCGGGCGCACTGCCCACTCAGCAGTCACCTCGCCTAGCTCATCGTGGCGCTTGAACTCACCTGTCTGCACTTCCATGTCACCCACCCGTCTGCGGTTATATTTGCCCAGCGCTCTACAATTCTGCCACCCGCTGAACATGCGGTTCTACCTGCTTGCCGACTTGCGGTCCAACGCGCCTGCGGTTATGCCCGCTTGCTCGTTCTGTGGCCAAACACTTTTGCAGTCCTAAGTCTCGGCGCTATGCTTCGGCCTTGGTTACTGCCTGCACTTCGTGCTTCCTCCTTGTACGCCCAAGTCTGCAGCTCTCTACTCCTTAGCTGCCTTAGAAAGACTTGTGTTTGATTTTATGAATTTATTTCCTCCATCCAATGCCCACCAATACATATCCTAGCTCGTGGATGAAGCATGGGTCGACTTGCCCAAGCCGACCTTCCCGTTCGGTCAGCTCGCCCACATGTTATGTCAGCTCGCCCACATGTTATGTCGGCTCGCCCTCACTTCGCTCGATGTCCCGCCCATATCGCCGCCCCGCCAGGTCCACATGCCCTGCTCACGTGATATAAGGCGCCTTTGCCCGAAGTTCACCATACTTAGTCGAATTCTCGAATATCAGTTTTTTGACACCTCGGTTGGCTCATCGCACCTTGCCAACTCATCCCAACGTCACACAAAATGTCGCGCCTCACATGCCCATTCGCTAACTCGTCGCACTATCGACTTGTTGCTCACCCAGCTCGTCGCACATAACCGAGAGCGCTCCACCCAACTCGTCGCACATTGCAAGTCACGACTTGTGGGCTTGACGTACTCCCCCACTTTAGATGGGTTGTCGTCCTCGACAACTCTCCACCTTAGCAACCATCTGTCGCCAAGACTGTTAATCCGTCATCGTCGCAAAGTACCCCCAGCTCCAACATCCAAGATGTCCATATTGTGTGCCTTTGCTTCAATGCCACATAAACCATCAGTCTATGTCCTCATAATCTAGGAAGTTTCCTCAATCCATGACTTATAACAATTCATATATTGCAAACATCCTTGCAACATATGTAATACAACTGTTGCCATCATGTGTCGTCCATCATGTGAATCTTCTGCACGATGCTCCATCCAACACAACATCTCAATCGAAACCAAGACATCTAACTGACACAAACTCAGTGCACTACATTCCCCCATGTCATCAAACTAGTTGGGTAGCTAATCCAACCATAATTCTCAACTCGTGATAATGTACCTTCTTCGTGCCACCATTGGTTTTTTCTCAACGTCCTGTCACAATATCAACTCGCTCAAGAATCCCATCCAAAATAAGCCATGCTTAGGTCCACGGTATGCCCATCTCATCTGCAACATGCTATCCATGATGTTAATGCCAATGTGCTGCGATGCAGTCGCATACATCCAAGCATCATCAACCTGTCAAATAAAGAAGCCTCATCCCCAAGGCCCCTTGTTAAGGTGGTGCATCCCTCCTAAATATTAATGCCATTGCACCAACCTACCTCCAAGGTTGTCTATCGAGAAAGGAAGACCAAGAAGTTCCCTCCCTGACTGTCATCCACCCATGTATCTGATTGATGCTGCATCCTCAAGTGTCTATGCATAGCCTCGACCTCCACATGTGTACAACCAAGCTTCCCAAGCCTACCTTTCGTCAACTGAAAGTCATATATGCCCATGGCATACTTGCAAAACTCCACTATGTCAGTGGGATCTCTCCCTGCGTAATCTTCCCCAACCACTACCATTGAAGAAGTATTCGAACTTCCTTCATTTGCAACCCCATTGTGAAGATATTCGGTAGAAGATGCTCCTATCAAGTGTCTCAATATACGTGAAATTTATTTTCCACCCTCATCTCTCCTTCTAGCTCTTGCAACGAAGTTTACTAACTTCCCTTCCTTCGTTGTTTGAGTCATACATCCAAGTCCTCTTTGCTCCACACTGTCATGCTTCAGATTCAGATCTTTTGGATATAAATTCATAGAAGCCATCCTTGGTCTATATCCCAAGCAACTCCTCCTATTCATCGGAACTAACAAGATTCTCCCTTCAGCTGCAATAAAGAGAATGTCCTGGTCCACCATTGGTATGGCTTGTGCAATCTTCAAAAAATCTTGCACCAGTACCATAGAATGATCATCCAAGTCCACGATCCTCAAGTCCAACTTTCCAAACCAAGAGCCCACTATCACCTGAGTGTTCTCCATCACACCAGTCACAGCCTTCATTGTAGAGTTTACTGCTTTGAAATACTCCACTCTCTTCCCATTTCCACTTTCTTCCCAAAAGACTTTGTTACTTTCTTACTAAGGAAACTATGAGTAGCTCCCCTGTCCACCAAAGCTGCCAATCTCTTGCCACATACGGTCACCTGCACAAAACTCAGCTTCAAGGCATCTCCATCTTTGTTTGGCTTTATCTTGCACCTTACTTCAATAACCTTCTTCAACAATTCAGCGTCAGAAGGGTCTATCGACTTGTGCTTCGACCTGGATTCCTTCTTAAGGTACTTCACTTCCTTGCTTGGCTCACCTAAGCAATCTGATCTTGGTTCTGCTTGAACTCCCTCAAGCTTACCTTCCATCATGCCATGCTTAAGAGTACCAATCAAGCACACATTGAATTCTTCCACTCGAAGTGAACTAAGCCTCTGAACATCTAGTTGTATGTCTCGGTGATAGTCCCCAAGTCTGTCAATGTAATCAAGCTCATATTGCTCTATCACAACGACCTTTCTCCCAAGAAAGTCCTTCTTTATCTCATCCTCAAGCTCCTTGACTTTAGCCTGTGCTAGGGTGTTTTTCTCCCTCAATTGAACTCTTTCATTCATGAGTTCTTGGAGCCTAAGATCACCTTGTCGGATCTCCTCATCAAGCATCTTGAGTTCATCAGTCTCCACATGAATATTATTCAAGTCTTCCCGCAAATCTACTATCTTGCTTCCTATATGTATCAAGGGTTCCCACTCTTCCACAAAAGCTTCATAGCATTTCTGTGTTTTTTCTTTCCAATAAACACCCATGTCTTTCAGCGTTTGAAATTCTCTTTCGACCATCATCATCTGTTCGGCCAGTGTTTGATACCTGCTTTACTTTCAACAGTCATCAACCTTCAAAACCCAAAACTTTAACTAAATCATTCGTCAGACCTATCATGAAGTGTAGTACTTTAATCTGCAAATCCAAATCACCAAAGCCCACATAATACAAACATCTGATACCACCTATCATGCCCCTACCCTGGCGGTAGTCTTTCAACCACACGAAGGGAGGTGCGGCACCACCACCTGTTTTCCTTTTAACAATACTCACAAGTGTGAACTATGCCTAACATTCCATAATTAGGTTATTTTTCACTTTCCAAGTATCTTTCATAAGCACAACGGAAAACATACATTATATATCTTTCATCATAATTATTACTTCAACACATATATGCACAAAAAATAAATAATGGAAGGGGCAATTCCCTGAGAATGAGTCTGCCCACAATAATAATGACAATATTTAGTTTACATAAAATTAACACTTGGATAGGAACCCCAAGTTCCAACTCGCTTAACAGTTAATTTTACAACCCGACCTGCAGCACCGTGCAGCCTACCCAAAATGTCGTTCGGGTGCACTTGTCCTTCACCGAGTCAAGTCGCCCAACGCACCGTTCACCGGGCAGAGGTGCCCACCGACCACCCTCCACTAATCAAAAAAACTCATTGACCAACCATCCATCTACATGTGTGCCCAATCGCTCCACGCTACCACTGAAACACCATCGTGCAGCCTTGCCCGACGTGTCACCCACCCGACGCACACCCGCAACCTGCCCACACTTCGTTCCAACGTGTCAGCTCAAACGCGCATGCCCAGACTTTTTTCAATCCAACTCGCGGTGCTTTTCCCACCGTTCATTTCATCCCGCCCATGTACACGATCTGCGGGTGCACAGCCCACCCAGGGGTCGCCTCGCCCAGCTCATTGCAACGCTTGAACTCACCTGTCTGCACTTCCATGTAGCCCACCCGTGTGCGGTTATGTTCACCTGGCGCCCTACGGTTCTACCACCTGCTCGACCTCTGGTTCTCCTCTCCTACCAACCTGCGGTCCAACTCGCCGACTCACCTGTGGTTATGCCCACCCTCTCGTTTTGCGATCCAACACTTCTCCGGCCCTAAGTCCCGGCTCCGTGCTTTGGCCTTGGCTGCCACCTGCAATTCGTCCTTCTTCCTTGTACGCCCAAGTCTGTAGCTTGCCTTAGAAATACTTGTGTTCGATTTTATGAATTTCTTTCCTCCATCCAACGCCCACCAATATATATGCTAGCTCATGGATGAAGCATGGGTCGGCCTGCCTAGGCTAACTTGCTCGTTCGGTCAGCTCGCCCACATGTTATGTTGGCTCGTCCTCACTTCGTCCGTTTGCTCGCCCATACCATCGCCCTGGCGGCTCCACATGCCCAACTCGCATGGTATAAGGCGCCTTCGCTCGAAGTTCGCCATACTTAGTCGAAATCACAAATATTTATTTTTCGACACCTCAGTTGGCTCGTTGCACCTTGCCAACTCGTCCCAACGTTGCACAAAATGTCACACCCAACACGCCCGTTCGCCAACTGTTCACACCATCAACTCATCTCTCACCCAACTCGTTGCACATAACCGAGAGTGCTCCACCCAACTCGTCGCACATCATAAGTCATGACTTGCGGGCTTGACACCTCATGTGTAGGGATTACATTTTTGATATGAAGCTTAAAAGAAGTGGAAAGAAATTTGTCATTTCATAGATTCAGGCATGCGTTTAAGTGAGATGCTTCTTATTTGACCTTCCAATTTTGACATAATATGTGTGGCAATTAAATTTTAATATTTGATCTTTATTTACATAATAGATTTGGGGTGGCTCCTCGTCCTATTGTACCACTGCGACTATCGGGCCCTCTACTTCATTTTCTTTACCACTGACTCCTATCATATCACACCAGATAAATGATATTGGTTAGTTTACACAACACATAAACTAGAATTTGCACTGGGAGGTGCAAACAATCGCCATTAATCTGTGGCAGATTTATTAAGGATGGAGAAATCCATTGTAAACCGAGTAATGTCATTGAACAATTCTGGATGACTCACTAACATGGAGAAAACTATTCTAATGTTCAGAAAGGAATGAACAAAGAATCAACCAATATGAATAGAACATAATAAGGAGATAATAGCTTGGAAAATTTGCAAGGCTTAATCAAATAATTTTGGAATTTCCCTTCTAAGTAGCACATTACTAGTGTGCTTTTTTTTAATTGGTAAGCATTAGTATTAGAATGTTGTTTGAAGTGTCTGTTCGAAAATAGGAGAATTACAATGGCTTTTGCAATCCTTGTGAGTGTGGCTTTCAATCTTAGGAAAAATGATGGAAGTTTATAAGAATTACTGGAAGATTCTGATTCTTGAACACATGATCTGTTGGAATTCTCAAAGATCAACATTGTAGGAGTTGGATGTCACATCAACCAACAAAAAAGCAAGTACTTTTTGCCAAGTCATTGGAAAAACACATGATAAATGACAATGTCATCCAATGAGATGGGAAAAATGAAGTGAGAATTGTGCTATACCACCTTAAGGCTTCATTTGAGAATTCTAAATTGGTTACAATGCATTTAATCACTTTATATATGACACTAATTATGTGTCTAGCATTCAAACAATTAAGCATGTTTGATTGAAGTAATACACATGCTATGTATTGCATTTAAGATGTCATATTAAATTGAGAAAATGACCATATATATATAGATGTGCCAGAAGCAAACCACACAAATTTAATGAATAATCTAGCGGGATCAACAGTTCCTCCATGGACAAGAAGAATCAAACATAACGAAATGCCCCAGGTATATATGAAAAATTGATTAGCTAATTCGAAATTGGTTTTCAAACCCTTATGGTTTATTGTTGACAAAGAATAGAAACAACAATACAATTGGTGTGGGCATGAATTTGCACCTGAAAAGCATCCATATATAAGACAAAAAAAACTCCAAGCATTTGCAACAAGAAATTCATTATTTAGATGAAGGCTAAAAATAGAGATGAACATAATATTTTGTTTGCAAGTATGGAAAAAAATTTATGGGGATATAATAAGTAACCTATTTACTTAGCTAAGGCAAGTTGGTTACAAAGAATGAAAAACCTTTTATTGGGTTCCCATATATTGCTACCTTCTCAATTGGGGCAAGCATGTTTGGTAACAACATTATTGTATTGGATGGAGTGTTGTATAAATATATAGGCATTGCTTGTAAAAAGCTGAGGGTTTGTTGTAACATGCTTTATTTTTTATAAGTTTGTTTTTATTTATAAAAGAGGGTATGAAAAAATAAAGAAAAATGAAAAAATATTGAAAAAAAAAGATGAAATAGAAGCCCATCAAAATAAAATAAAAAAATTTGTATAAGTGTGCTTATTTAAATGTCACTTCAATAATAAATTCCATTTGTAATAAATAAAGTTCTGTGTGCAACTTGTCTTATGCCACAACCTTTTCTTTTGACCTGGATCAAATTATTTAATCTTGATCAGACCATTTAAATTTTTGTTCTAGACTAGACAATAAGTTCAACTAAATATTTTAATCTTGGTTGAACATTAGAAGATAGGATGGATTAGGATAAATAAAAGGCCTAATATGCACAAAAATTGGCCTAAAGTTATATTATATTCGGTTTAAATTAGTCAAATAGTTTAAAAAGGGAAGCTAGTCTAAACGTGCCCAAGATAGATTACTTTTTCAATTAGTGCTTAATTTCCTCAATTAAAAGGTGATTATGCTTAATTTCCTCAATTAAAAGGTGATTAATTCTTTGAAAATAAACATATTTTATGCTTTTTAACCAAAGTCATATACAACAAAATTGTTTTGTTAGCAAGTGACAAAGCTTGGGCAAGAATCGACGGTGATTTGCTTCCCTGCCCAGATCAACGATGGGGAAGCCTTTTGCACCCCCTTGCCACAAAACGAGATAACGACAAGGGGGGGAGGGCGAGCGGAGGGGGCGCTCGGGGGTGAGAAAAATGGTTTTCTTGCGTGGGCCCCTTGCATACATGTCGCCTCCTCAGCGCTTCATACCCCCCTCGCTCCATACCCCTTACCGCTTCCCACCCCCTAAAATACGCCATCACACTTCCTGTGCTTCCTGATACTGGACCAATGGTCATTCCTCCCGCGCCATCCACCTCCAATCTCTCCACGCCATGTCTCTCACCAATTTTCACCTATTCATTCTGACTTATCCGTTGCCGCCATTAATTCCCTTCCGTGCTAATCTTGCCTCCCATTGATGCATTAATTTCTTAATTCGCCAATCAGCAACGCCTCTTGCGGTAACGGTAGCCTTAATCCATGTTAAATAGTTTTTTTTCCTCATTACATATACCTTTCTTCTACTACTCTTGCACTATTTTCTTTCTCTATTCAATTCACTATTTTTGTTTCCATATTCTCTGTCGAGCCAAGCCTACAAACATCATGCATAATATGAACATATTTTTGCTTTTTCCTATCATCCTTCACCATTACAGTTTTGTTACCACATGGCTCCAAAGAAAAAGGATAAGCCTTCTTCCAACTCCCTTGCAACACAGGAAACCCCAAAGGCCTATGATGTCTTGTACCTTGACCATATCCCATTAGCCAATCAATACTTTAAAATTGTAAACACTTAAAGTGAATTCCACATGTTAGAATTGCACAACTAGTTGAAGTAGACATACTTTGATTCTGAGGATGAAATAAACCTATGGGAATACAATCTACCTCTGTATATGTTTCCTCAGACTTATTTCTTTCCTAATTTAGTTATCTGGATCCAATCCAAGTATAATCCTTTATAGAGAACATTGGTAGCTTAGAATGGAGACATCTTGATAACTATCACTACAAAAGCCATAAACAAAGTGCTTATGATACCCGAGAGTAACTCCCTTAGTTTTTTCTCCACTGCAGCCTTAATTGACCTATATCACAAACTAACCTTCCCTCAAAGAGCTCAAATTTTTGATATTTTTGCCTCTGAAGATCCTAAGCTTCCCAAGAAGAATCCTCCTTACCTAGCATCTGTGTTCCCTGAAGGAGCCAAACATATAATTTCCCTTATTTCTTGCTTGTTAGGCTACCAATCAGACCAATGGGTAGATGAATCTATCCTAGGCTATCTGTCCATCTTTTCTAAAGAAAACAATTTTGATTTCATGTATAACTACAATCAACTTTTGGTTGAAGCTATGCATGAGAAATTGATGAACATCACTGTTGAAGGAGTCTCTAAATACTCCTTTGTCCTATTTCATATGTTTATTTTTCAGCAAGGAGACATGTTGCCTATTATTTTGTACAAGCAGGATAATCAACAAGAGAATCAATCAGTTATTCATTGGACCTCATTGATTAGAAAGAACTCAACTGTGTTTAGATTTCTAGACTTCATAGACTATTTCATTCACTCAGTTGCACAGCTTCTCAGTAGTCAGAGTGAACCCAAGATCAACACATAAATTAAAAGGATCATGCACATCAGTGATCAAGTTAGAATAGTAGACTGATATCTTTATTAGAACTACACATATATCAGAGTATATGGCTGGGAATTCACTCCATATAAGTTGCCAAAATATGTTCCAATGAGAATTTTCTCTCTGGAATATATTAGGCAAATGATGAATATGGATGAGCTTAATTTCATCTTAGAGAAGAGGAGATCATAATTCAAGATAAAGGCACAAGTAGGATCATTCATTTGTAACACCAGATCAAAAATATCATATTTAGCTAAGGATAACATGGTTAAGTCATTGGAGGAATTAGTAATTAAAATTGGATATGACCCTACTGATGTCAAAGTTGATGAGGATATTATAAGGAGGAAGAACACATATATTGTAGCATTGAGAAAAAGGTTGAAAATGCCTTCTACAAAGGACCCCCCAGACTAAGGAGATAGAAAAAATGAATAGCAAAAGGAAGAAATGCTCAAACTGATAATTGAGCAGAATGTATAGATAAAAACTATGGAAGAGCCGATTGAGAAATTTCTTAAGGAAAAAGAGAAATTCACTCAGGTAGTTATAGCTCCCATCACATCTATTCCTATTACAGTGTCCAAAACAGAATGGGAACCTACATCAGCCATAGGGGAATCTACATCGACAACAGAGGATTTTAACAAACTCTCATAGGATCTTACTCACCAAAAGCAAGAGAATGAAAGGCTTCATAACAAATTCTTGAATATGGAAGCTCAAGAAATAAAGAATGATAGTTTGTATGTTGGGGAAATGCAGAAAACACACAGGTTGAACAGAAGAATTGAAGAGTTGTAGAGTCGGTCACTGATGGCTCAGACCTTGGCCCAAGCCAAGGAAAGCATATAGGAAGATATCAGTCAGGCCATAACTGAAGTATGACCCTCCATTCAGGAACACATAAACAGATGTTAGGTAGCCATTGAGGAAGTGAAGAAACTTCTTAAAGATAAACCAAGTGAGGCTTTAGACATGATGAAAGTTCTTAACTCAAAAACCAAGGCTAAATTGGAGTAGATTCAAATTCTGGACATAATAGAAACATCTTCGAAATCAAGAAGGTATTGCAGAAAAAGAACTTGATGACTCAGTTAGAGACTAAGTGTTAAACCTTGAAGAATTCTATCCAAAGGTTTCATTTTAAATTTAATTCACTGAATCAAAGAGGACTTCCAGGATTAGTGGCTCCAAATGACAGGTTGATTAGTCTAGAAGAACACTGCCAGAAGCTTTATACCATAGCCATTGATAAATCAAACTTTGCAGGTATAAAAGGGCATATTACAGGGAAACAAGAATTTGAAGCTTTAGATTTTGATTTGACTATTATGCATGAGATTAAACATCTTTTAGTAAGTAAGCCCACTTTTGAGAAATACACTCAAGTCGATGAAGTTTATAGAAATTGGTAAATCTGGCCATACCAATTGAAGACTGATGGGATCACTTGTGTGAATTCATTGAGTAAATTTCATCAACAACTGAAAGACAGTTGGGCAACAGATTTTGCGGACCACATCATCAACAGATTCCTAAAGAATAGTGCCAGCGCTTAGCAGTTTTGAAATCCTATAGTTTTGTACTATTTTTGTATTTTTTCTTTGAAAATATCTAGAAGAGCTTTTGTATAAATAACTCCTCCTTCGAGTTATTAAGGGTTGAACCCTTGGATGAGATTTGAGAATAGAATTGTAACCAAGATGGAGATTTTCCAAGTTAATGAAAAGATTCTAAATTTGCCTTCTATAGTTCTATCTTCTTGTAAGTTTTCATATGTGCTTATTTCATTATGTATTGCTTCATATATTTAAGTCTTTATGAAGAGATCTGGGTAAGATAATACTTAGTACCAGTCAGACTTAAATCCCCTGTGAATTTATCAGCGATAATTAGAGACTAGCTTATAAGACTATATGTTATTATAAACTCCCCTATATCAATTAATTGTCACGTAAATATGCATTCGTTTAAAGATATTTTGTTCTACAAGAAACATTGTTTTCCTGTATTCTTTGCTTATAACCAATCAAATATTTTTCCTGAATATTTAGCAAGTTATATTTCATCAATATTCTATTATTCATTCACTTTAAATCAATTAACTATAGCTAGACAAATAACAACCCCTTCATCTAGCTTAGTAATTGTTAAGGCTTAAGCACATGTTTTCAATAATTCATATCATTGGCCATCCATAAAATTTAAAACTGGCAAAACATTTTAGATGCTCTAGCATGACTAACTGACCTAGAGTCATCTCAGAGGACAACAGGGTTAACAATGAACGACATTCAAGCAGTTGCGTTTTTTTATAAGCGTTCCATTGAGTGGACCATTACCTTTTCAAAATTGCTAATAAATGTCTTGTCAACATTATGAAGATACAAAATTTGTAATTCAATCATTAGTGTCGATTTTACCATATATAATGTTGTGAGTCGAGTTGTTTTTTGTATTGTGGTCACACAAAAAGGAACAAGACAAGAGTTAGTGAAACAATACTAACCAAAATCATAATAGTGCAATTCCAAGTTGCATAATCACGCGAGTCAACTTAAGAAGTGGGAAAGAAACAATGTTTAATTTTAATGTGTTATTTTTTGGTTTCAAAATGAGAATATATTCAAATGGTTTTCTGTAGCATATGTTAGAGCATGTATAAGATGAAATTTTGGAAAGAATTAATTGACATGAGCGAATTGAAGTGTTTGAAAGGCTGCAGTCTTCAATGAAACACATCGATATACATTTGTAGGAGGGTTGAACATGCTTCCATCTTGCATGAATAAAACTGAAGAGGTAAATCTTATAAAACATTTTAGGAATGAACATCGATGTGTGTTGCATTAATAATGAAATAGCAAGAAACAAGGGGAAGGTTGTCATTAGAAGCAAAGCATGGGGAATTTTGGTTTGCATAGTCATTTCATGGGTATTCCACAAAAGCTAAAACTAGTTGCGATATGTAGGAAACACAAGCATGGTGTTGTGAAAGGTTGCAAATGTAAGTACACATACTTATTTTGGTATCATATCCGTGCAACAATTTGTTTTTGAAGAAAAAGTAAACATGTGCATAGAAACATATGAATTACCATTTAAATTGAAATGTATAGTAGAAGAGGCTAATTGGAAATGCATTCATATTGATGGGTGGACAAAAACCTGTTGGGCGGTATGGGTTGTTCCATATTAATTTGAAGAATTTAATTGTTGGTTATCTTTTCCATATAAAGTTTCAGACTATAATTGTTGGCTATCCATGACATGAAAAAAAAGACAAACATATTCTATTTAAGAATGAAATTTTTTGTTGGAAAATAGACAAGGAAACAGGGAAAGTAGGTAGTACGAATGCCATTGTTTCTGGGAAAACTAGTATTTCTAAAGAATGCTAGCCCTCTAGGTTTGGCATCTACCCTAGAAACAATAGTTTAAAGCAATTCAATGATTTCTTCTATGTGTAACAGATAAGAGAAAGATAATGGAACCAACCTGGAACTTCTGTTTAATCCCTTGCTTGATCTCTCTCCCCTTTGACAAATCTTGCAACTCCTCCCCATACTTAACACGTTTGGAGAGTACCTGCACAAGTACAACAACAAAGAACCATCAAAGCATCATGATCTATTACAACATAAACATTACAAAATCAGATATATAATGAACAAATGGTAGCATTCACAAATGATAACATTCACAATTGCACTATCATATGGAAGAAAACTTGAAGAGCTTTATTAGTAGAAGGGAGAATTACAACCGAGTTGTCTGATCCAACATCATCCTCCCAACTTCAAACCTTCTTCACATCATGAAATAGCAATATCACTCCAACAATACAATGCTCTTTCCTCAATTACAAGCTATCAACACTTCCTTACAATTCACAATATTCCAGCCTTTAGATCTCTTGGATGAGGGATCCATTTATAGATATTTGAAAGGGTGTGAGTCATCCATGGGGTTTGATTAGTGTCATTCCACTTGTTACAATGGGTTCCACAAGAGAAGGGATTGGATTTTCTTAGATCCCTTATTCATCCTTGGGCAAATTCAGAGAGGCAAGTGGCATAGGAGAAAGTTCTGGAAGATTCCATGAGCAATCAACTGACAAATGTCCCAGACATTTGTCCATCCTCGCCCATCACACCCTATAGAAGGCCTAATCAATATGCATCGCACCCTGGAAGTGTACCACTCAGTATGAATCACACTTTGCCAGTGGAGTAGTCAGTATGGTTCAATTTAGGCAGTTTCTGGATGGTTTCTCAGATGGAACTTTTGGGGAACGATGTATTTAGATGACTATGTTCCTTTAGGGTATGAAACAACTCTTTTAGGGGCTAATGAGCTCTAATACATCAACATATAAGTTTGGGGTTGATGTTCCCAAATATGTCTATAACAGTTGCCCCCTAAAGCATAAGGTCGTAAATATTCATGTCAGGTGAAATGCTTTATCATGAGGATCCGAAGTTTCGAACTAGAAGGTGACCTGCATAAGTTACAATACAATACATCATCATAATATAATATTTCATCATCTAGCTGAGGGAGGCATTCCCATGCTCAACTTTATAAATTTCATTTCATGTACATAGATCAGGTAGTCGTCTGCAGATACAGATTTGTTATTCTACAGATATAGAATCACAATCCATAGTTAGGATAACCATCTGTGTAGAGCCTTTGTACATTTGATGTTTTTATATTCCTAACTATATTGCAGCCCGGATGGATGAAACTAGATCTGGGGTCTTCAAACTCGTTCAATCTTCGCTCGATGTACAAGTCATTCCATGTGAAGAGATGTTCTGAAGTCAAACATGGAAAGACATCGTCTGATTACCAGCCAATGATGTGAGTTATTAACAGACGCAAGAGGAATCACCGATAATAATAATGACCCTCAAGGTACTAAAGTACAATTCACGTGGTGTGAATACATGATCTGATGTCGAACACCACGCAAAATATTTTGGTCGAAGGCCATTGATGTCAACCTATCGCCGGAAGTGAGAAACTTGCCATTGATGTACACAAGCTCCAAAGAATTGAAAGGCTTGTTTCTAAGTCAACTTCTTGGATAATGAGCTGATGTCAACAAGAAGTGACTCGTCGTAGGAAGGCCTTGATGTATCCCACATCTATGACATGAAACAGAGCAAATGATTTCTGGAGGTGAAAAAACAAACTGACGACACAAGGTTCAGGAATGGCGGTCATGAAAAAATGAGGGTTGGAGGTATTACAGTGGATGAGACATTAACTAGATGGTGTTTTATTAATTGAATGACTTCTCTTTAACATGTCGGCGAAATTGAGATGAATTGGTAGCATTAACCCCAAAAGATGGATGGTATCAAAGACCAATGGTGATATCACTAGTGAACGGAAAAACCCAACCCAACTAAATAATGAAGATGAAGTGAAAGTGTCATGTTCAAGAGTGACTCACTACCATAAATTTTTCAAGTTTTTTCCCTTTTTCCCTAGTCATTGCGGACCAGTACCTCTTTATTTTTGTCAAGCTTGAGGAGGATAACATATGTTTGTTCTATAATTCGCCCTTCGGGAAAACCTGTCGCTATTTAATGTTTTAACGAGTCTAGCGACAGTGAAACTCGGTCTCGTCTAGATGGACAAGTTTGTCGCTATTGTTTTAACGAGTTTAACAACAAGCATAACTCGGTAATTTTCATGTTTAGAGAGTTTGAAAAGGGATGAAATAAAAACTCCATAAGTTATTTTTCGTAAAGTAATCCCTCAGGTCCGAAAAAGGATAAAATAATACAGTAAGGATGACATTTCCAATACTTTAACGAGCTGGAAAAGACAAGCGCTCCACAATATTTTCATATTTAATGAGTCTGAAAAGGGTTTAAAGAGGACTCTAATTTGAGGAACGAGTGGTGTCTAGGGTAGCAACTGGTTCTAGTGATGTTGGAACTTCTCGAAACATGTTGCTTTATGTGAAGACGCTGGCTAATAAGACCATGCATTGCAACTGTCCCTCAAAAAGGGTAACACAACCAAGTGAAAGCATATGATCGGCTGAAGAGATGGTGGTGACGAGATGAAAACAACCAAGGCTCAAAAGGTTGATAGAATGGCAATCACAAGGGTTTGAAAATGGGTTCATTTTTAGACAAGCTTGAACCATAGGGAACTATGCTTGGATTTAGTTTCATTTTACACAAGCTTGAAATGGAGAAACTATGCTTGGATTCAAAGATGTTTAATTCATCGTTTAGCACATCAGATTCTTTCATCAGTCGTTCAACTTGCTCAAAACTCCATCAAATTGATTAGAAATACATATATATGGACGAAAAGTGAACTAAAACTAATATTTCATTTTGAAGTACATGAATAGTAAACATAAAAAGTAGTTTCAATATTTCATTTTCATCATTTCATTTTAAATTTGGGATTTTGGAGCTCTGAAGCGGTTTTCCCCCTCAAATTTCACCAGTCAATTTCGGGAGATCCTGTGGACCATTCTCCGCACTGTCAGGACCAGGTAGGAACTATCATCGAGCTCCTCATTTTCATTTCATCTTTTCTTGATTCTAAGCAAGTTTTTTCACTTTTCTGGGCCCCTAGGGTTTAAAGATTTCTTTCCTCAATCATCGCACCTAGCTAGTATTGAAAGGTGCAATGCATACTGAGCTGCCCACATGCCAATCAATATGCATCTCACCTTGCTCAAAGGCAAGGTGCGATGGTGTAGAAAGACAACTTTATACAATGTTTCTTCATCAAATTTTTACCTATTTTTGTTCAAAGATTTCATCTCATCTCTGTAAAGTGTGAGAATGCTAGTTAAGACTCTTGGACAAGATGGCAGGACTGGTTCAAACTTCAAGGTACCATAAAGTGAAACTCACACAACCTTGATTGCAAGTTCTATGCCATTTGGAAATTCAAAGCTTGAAACATTCTTGTGGTTAGAAAGTTTCGGAACATTGTAAATTGAAATGAGATTAGGAAAAAAAATGTGGGTGGAAAAAATGTTTATAATAACAGACACAAAGAAACTGATACATTCATTGTTATTAGAGTCGTGTTGCTTGCGTGACATCACACCACACATGAGACAACTTGGGAGCCACACAAAGATTTCTGTGAAACAAGATACCCCAGGAAAGGCAAAACAATGCTAAATCTAAGAAAAGAAAGTCAATCAGGGCATTTATTTTATTGATTGAAAACATGACGACTCGTTGGTGAGATTCTACTCATAATTTAATGAAAAAGTAGTTATCGACATGCTTCCATGAAAGAAAAATGCATCATGCTAATAATTGGTAGAGTGCAGATTTTAGATATTCGATATAACGATGCTAATGGGGCATTTAGATATTCGATACAGTGATTGTCAAACAGTTAATAAGAGTGAATATCAAACAACTTTTCTCATAAAGTAACACCAAAACAATCAAGCAAAACTACATTAGGTAGGTTAGTAAGTGTTCTGATAATACTAGAGTCACAGAGTAATACTAAATTCTTCCATTAAGTTAGGCATATGAATCGTATTGTAGCAGTAATTTTTAATTACTAGGAACATTCAATTCTGTACGATTTCTTAGAAGAACACGAGAGCAATACATTTATTTTTATATGAAAAAACAAATACATTGCTGCACAAATAGACAGAAAATAGAGAATCATATTGTAAATAGGGGACATAAATATTTGTTGCGCAGATTGATCCTCGGAAGGATGCGAACACAAAAAATAGATTCGAATTCACTTAGAGACGGAAAGCTCCCAATACAAGACAACAATACGCGATATCGCCATGATAGACGCAGAATGACAGCGCTCACTGACTTTGGATTAACGATATGAGCAATTAAAGAATCGATGGCTATGAAAAGACTCTATTTGAGTAGTACCAATAATTGTACGGATCTACCAGTTTATTAATTCTACGTGTCAGTTTGATTTTCTCACCGTAAATCGATATGCGTTGGCCCCTCTTTTGGAAAAGAACAAAATACTATTACTATTACTATGTACTCTAGCAACAGCCAACGTGATCAGCACTAATAATGGCCGCATTCCGGAGTCTGCAGAACAAGTCGCATACAGGCCCTCTTCAACAAACAGTTCATCACAGGAGGTCGGGGTCGGGTACCATTTTTCTTCGCGGTGGGTCTTGATTTGAGTAGGGTGCCAGGGCCTGACAAGCCGACGGGTCCCACCCGAGTCGGGGTCGGGCCTGGTTGATCTCTTCTCTCGGCGTTGTCCTTGTATAGTGGCCCCCTACTGATGCAGTGGTTCTAGGTAAGAGCTAACCAGTTTGTCATAGGGTATTAAATGTTTGGTTAGCTGCATGCTCGATAGCCCATAACAAACACATGCGGGTAAAGTGACTAGATAAATAAAAAATAATAACGATGTGTTATCTCGGTTATCTAACATGCAGCTAACCAAACATTTAATATTCTATGACAAGTTGGTTAGCTCAATGGTCGTGACTCCATTCAAACTGGACTTTGCAGTAACACCGTGATCCTAGTCTGTCTCTGCACAATTTAATCTTAGCTTGATCGGCGTGATAAATCTTGCAAAGATTTTACTGAAACGAACACTGATCGTGCTTGGTGATAGCGACAGAAATCCAGGATTAAATTGATATTTTTCGGTCACATGAATGGGATGACATTCAATATAGTTACAGTTCTGTAATAAGTGGTTATAACTTTGACTTCTGCCATATTCTCTTGAAAAGACTTGAATTCTCCATATTCGGCGTGCCCTCCAGCAAATATTTCAGAATTGGAGTTTCTTGGGCATTCCCTCTTTTGGCCTCTTTCCTGGTTTGGCGTAGACTTCTCTCAAAGGAAGAATCCGCTACCCTTTAGGTAAAGGAATGTTACTTCTTTAAGGTTCCTCATTTAATTCCCCTTGCTATACTTACTACTTCCGTCCCTCTCACCTTTTATTTTTCTATTCTATCCGCAGGTCGAGCAACTGGTGAGATTGTGTACCACTGGCATGAGGGTTTTTTAATCTCCAATGGTATTTTCCCTTTTACTCATTTGTTTTTTCCTGGCGTTCCTATTAGGGTTTTTATTTCACCTAGCTTATTCTATCCACTAGCCCACGTACTTCAGGTTAGCAGCTATGGAAGATGTTCCTCTGCCTACCCTCTTGTTGCGGTAGCTCATACCTCACGTTTGTTTCACTAGGTAATATTTTTATGCTTTGTATCTAGGATTTTCTTACTGTCAGCCCATTTATTTAACCAGGGTCAACTAGATTGTTAGGATTTTCTTACTGTCAGCCCATATTTGCAGTACATTTATTTAAACAGGGTCAACTAGATTGTTCTGATTATGATGTACATCTAGAGAATGGCTCCGCCTTCTCTTTCCTGTATAAAAGTCTGATATTCTGTACGGTACTATTTCCAGTTTATCATTTTGGAAAGTATAAATCACTTCTCATTCATCTAACATTGTTCTCCTATGTCTTGATGTCACAGGTACTCTCTGGTCCTCAGTGCTTAATCTCTAATGTATTTATGGCGACTTCCATTCTAGGTTCTAAGTGCAATTTCTTATTTCCATTTAGGTAGTTTTGGGTAGATGTCTAAAGGTTGGATTTTTGTTTTTTTAGTATTTTTATATTTTAATTTATCATAATTTAGTTGTCAAATCAGTGGTGAGGATAACCATTTCTAGTTATTAACTTCTAATGTAGATTGACTCATAGATATTATTCAAAAAACACCACTCCACCTGAAATAACTGGTACTATTATTCAAAAGAAACCAAACCACCTAAAATTAATTAAAAACAAAATTTCTCTATACCTCTCAGTCTTAGGAAGCCTCAGTTATTAAATATTTGCTACTTTGAACCAGACCAGAATTTCTCCTTTTATATGTAGCTTGGAAATACCCTTTGAAATTCTGGGTTACCTTCATCACCTACGATGATTGTGTAAAGTGGAATTTAGTCAGACACTTAAGTCGCCAGACATATACATCGGATTTCTAATAACAATTTCTTTTACCTATTGTATAAACTTTGAACAAATATTTGCTCAATCTGTCGTATTAAATTTCAAAGGAGTTTAGAAATTGGTTTAGTTATCAAATCTTCTTTACCTACCGTATTTTCCATGTTGGTGATTTCTTTGTGATAATTTCTTTTACTCATTTCTATTCAATGGTTAAGAAGTTTCGAATTATAACTTTACAGCCCCTCATATATCATTTCTATTAGGCTTGTTCTAAGAGTCCTTCTACGTAAGGCCCTTCTGCAACAACCAATGCGATCAGCGCTAATAATGGCCGCATTCCCGAGTCTGCAAACCAAGTCCCAAACATGCCCCCTTCACCAAACAGTTCATCATAGGAGGTTGGGGTTGGGTTCTATTTTTCTTTGTTGTAGGTCTTGATTTGTATAGGGGCTCATTAATCAATTGGTTTCACTTAATTTTTTTCTTTTATAATCAATTCTAGCTTTTGGAGTTTTGGTGTTTGGAATCGATTTGCAAGTAGTTTCACTAGTATTCAAATCTCTTGAGGCATTACCCATACCTCTTAGTATAGTGTAGGAGTAGCGTGGGAGGATAGAAACTTGTAGTGTAGTGTAGTAGTGTAGGTGAATACAAACTGGTAATGTAGTGTAAGAAGATACAAGAAATATGAAAGGAAATCCCATCACCAATTCGTACATCTAGAATTTTGATATTTGAAATTAATTTGCAAATAGTCTCTATATAGTCCCTCCATTTATAATGGTCTTACCAATGTGGTGATCCTCACTCCATCTAAACTTGACTTTGCCAGAGCACCGTGATCTTTCTCTCTGTACAATTTAATCTCCGTTTGTTCGGCATGATAAATCTTGCAAAAATTTTACTAAAATGAACACTTCTAGTGCTAGGTGATAGCACCCGAAATCCAGGATTTTTTTTTTTTTTTTTTTTTTTTTTTTTTTTTTTTTTGTTTTTTTTTTTTTTTTTTTTTGTCGTATGAATCATTCAATATAGTTATAGTAGTGTTGTGATTAGGTTATAGTAGTGTTGTGATTAGTTTATAGTAAAGTTTGTAGATTATTCACAGATAGGGAAATCAACAAATCATAAAACATGGACAATTCCTCAAATCCAGGGATTACAATTATAAAAATCCTACAGACAACACCGTGAATCCAAAGATTACAATTATCAAAATCATATGCACAACGACTCAAATCGAGAGATCACAAATATAAACTTCTCATGCACAACTCCTCATCTCACGGCCCTACCCTAGAGATAGTCTTTCAACCGCACGAAGGAGGGTGTGACACCACCACCTGTTTTCTTTTTAATAATACTCACCAGTGTGGAATATGCCTAACATTCCATACTTAGTTTATTTTTCACTTTCTAAGTATCTTTCATAAGCACAGTGGAAAACATACATTCATATATCTTTCATCATCATTATTACTTCAACACATATATGCAAAGTGGATCAATAATGGGAGGGGAAACTCCCTGAGAATGACTCTACCCATAATGATAATGACAATATTCAATTTACATAAAATTAACACTTGGAGAGGAACCCCAAGTTCCAACTCACTTAATAGTCAATTTTACAATCTGACATGCACCACTGTGCAGCGTACCCGAACTGTCGTTCGGGTGCACCTGCCATTCACCGGGTCGAGTCGCCTAACACACCATTCACAGGGCAGAGGTGCCCACTAGTGATCTCCACCATTCAGCACAACTCGTCAGCCAACCCTCCATCTACCTGTGCGTCCAACCGCTCCACGCTACCATTGAAACACCACTATGTAGCCTTGCCTGGCGTGTCACCTACCGAGCGCAAACCCGCGGCCTACCCACACTTCGTTCCCTCCAACTCGCAGCGCTCTGCCCACCATTCACTTCACCCCCCCGTGTACACGAGTTACGGGTGCACAACCCACACGAGAGTCACCTTGCCTAGCTCATCGTGGCGCTTGAACTCACCTTTCTGCACTTCCATGTCACCCACCCGTCTGCGGTTATGTTTGCCTAGCGCCCTGTGATTCTGCCACCCGCTCAACATGCGGTTCTACCTGCTTGCCGACTTGCGGTCCGACTCGCCTGCGGTTATGCCCGCCCACTCGTTCTATGGCCCAACACTTTTGCGGTCCTAAGTCTCGGCGCTATGCTTTGGCCTTGGTTACTGCCTGCACTTCGCCCTTCTTCCTTGCACACCCAAGTCTGCAGCTCTCTGCTCCTTAGCTGCCTTAGAAAGACTTGTGTTCGATTTTATGAATTTATTTCCTCCATCCAACGCCCACCAATATATATCCTAGCTCGTGGATGAAGCATGGGTTAGCTTGCCTAGGCCGACCTTCCCGTTCGGTCAGCTCGCCCACATGTTATGTCGGCTCGCCCTCACTTTGCCCGGCGTCCCGCCCATATCGTCGCCTCGTTAGGTCCACATGCCCTGCTCGAATATCAGTTTTTCGACACCTCGGTTGGCTCATCGCACCTTGCCAACTCATCCCAACGTCACACAAAACGTCGCACCCGGCATGCCCATTCGCCAACTCGTCGAGCTGTCGACTTGTTGCTCACCCAGCTCGTCGCACATAACCGGGAGCGCTCCACCCAACTCATCGCACATTGCAAGTCACGACTCGTGGGCTTGACGTACTCCCGCACTTTAAATGGGTTGTCGTCCTCGACAACTCTCCACCTTAGCAACCATCTGTCACCAAGACTGTTAATCTTCCATCGTCGCAAAGTACCCCTAGCTCCAACATCCAAGATGTCCATACTGCCTACCTTTGCTTCAATGCCACATAAACCATCGGTCTATGTCCTCATAATCCAGGAAGTTTCATCAATCCATGACTTATAACAATTCATATATTGTAAACATCCCTACAACATATGTAATACAACTGCTGCCATCATGTGTCATCCATCATGTGAATCTTCTGCACAATGCTCCATCAAACACAACATCTCAGTCGAAACCAAGACATCTAACTGACACAAACTCAGTCCACTGCATGCCCCCATGTCATCAAACTAGTTGGGTAGCTAATCCAACCATAATTCTCAACCCGTGATAATGTACCTTCTCTGTGCCACCATTGGTTGTTTCTCAACAACCTGTCACAATCTCAACTAGCTCAAGAATCCCATCCAAAATAAGCCATGCTTAGGTCCATGGTATGCCCATCTCATCTGCAACATGTTGTCCATGATGCTAATGCTAATGTGCTGCTATGCAGTCGCATACATCCAAGCATCATCAACCTGTCAAATAAAGAAGCCTCATCCCCAAGGCCCCTTGTTAAGGTGGTGCATCCCTCCTAAATATTAACGCCACTGCACCAACCTACCTCCAAGGTTGTCTATCGAGAAAGGAGGACCAGGAAGTTCCCTCCCTGACTGTCATCCACCCATGTATCTGATTGATGTTGCATCCTCAAGTGTCTATGCATAGCCCCGACCTCCACATGTGTACAACCAAGCTTCCCAAGCCTATCTTTCGTCAACTGAAAGTCATATATGCCCATGGCATACCTGCAAAACTCCACTATGTCAGCAGGATCTCTGCTTGTATAATCTTGCCCAACCACTACCATTGAAGAAGTATTCGAACTTCCTTCATCTACAACCCCATTGTGAAGATATTCGGTAGAAGATGCTCCTAACAAGTGTCTCAATATACGTGAAATTTATTTTCCACCCTCATCTGTCCTTCTGGCTCTTGCAACGAAGTTTACTAACTTCCCTTCCTTCGTTGTTTGAGTCATACATCCAAGTCCTCTTTGCTCCACACTGTCATGCTTCAGATTCAGATCTTTTGGATACAAATTCATAGAAGCCATCCTTGGTCTATATCCCAAGAAACTCCTCCTATTCATCGGAACCAAGAAAATTATCCCTTCAGCCGTAATAAAGAGAATGTCCTGGTCCACCATTGGTATGGCTTGTGCAATCTTCAAAAAATCTTGCCCCAGTACCATAGAATGATCATCCAAGTCCACGATCCTCAAGTCCAACTTTCCAAACCAAGAGCCCACTATCACCTGAGTGTTCTCCATCACACCAGTCACAGCCTTCATTGTAGAGTTTACTGCTTTGAAAGCACTCCACTCTCTTCCCACTTCCGCTTTCTTCCCAAAAGACTTTGTTGCTTTCTTACTAAGGAAACTATGAGTAGCTCCCGTGTCCACCAAAGCTGCAAATCTCTTGCCACATATGGTCACCTACACAAAACTCAGCTTCAAGGGATCTCCATCTTTGTTTGGCTTTATCTTGCACCTTACTTCAATAACCTTCTTCAACAATTCAGCCTCAGAAGGGTCTATCAACTTGTGCTTCGACCTAGCTTCCTTCTTAAGGTACTTCACTTCCTTGCTTGGCTCACCTAAGCAATCTGATCTTGGTTTTGCTTGAACTCCCTCAAGCTTACCTTCCATCTTGCCCTGCTTAAGAGTACCAATCAAGCACATGTTCAATTCTTCCACTCGAAGTGAACTAAGCCTCTGAACATCTAGTTGTATGTCTCAGTGATAGTCCCCAAGTCTGTCAATGTAATCAAGCTCATATTGCTCTATCACAACGACCTTTCTCCCAAGAAAGTCCTTCTTTATCTCATCCTCAAGCTCCTTGACTTTAGCCTGCGCTATGGTGTTTTTCTCCCTCAACTGAACTCTTTCATTCATGAGTTCTTGGAGCCTAAGATCACCTTGTCGGATCTCCTCATCAAGCACCTTGAGTTCATTAGTCTCCACCTGAATATTATTCAAGTCTTCCCGCAAATCTGCTATCTTGCTTCCTATATGTATCAAGGGTTCCCACTCTTCCACAAAAGCTTCATAGCATTTTTGTGTTTCTTCTTTCCAATAAACACCTATGTCTTTCAGCGTTTGAAATTCTCTTTCGACTATCATCATCTATTCGGCTAGTGTTTGATACCTGCTTTACCTTCAACAGTCATCAACCTTCAAAACCCAAAACTTTAATTGAATCATTCGTCAGACCTGTCATGAAGTGTAGTACTTTAATCTGCAAATCCAAATCACCAAAGCCCACAAAATACAGACCTTTGATACCACCTATCATGCCCCTACCCTGGCGGTAGTCTTTTAACCACATGAAGGGAGGTGCAGCACCACCACCTGTTTTCCTTTTAACAATACTCACAAGTGTGAACTACGCCTAGCATTCCATAATTAGGTTATTTTTCACTTTCCAAGTATCTTTCATAAGCACAATGGAAAACATACATTCATATATCTTTCATCATCATTATTACTTCAACACATATATGCACAACAAATAAATAATGGAAGGGGCAACTCCCTGAGAATGAGTCTGCCCACAATAATAATGACAATATTTAATTTACATAAAATTAACACTTGGATAGGAACCCTAGGTTCCAACTCACTTAACAGTTAATTTTACAACCCGACCTGCACCACCGTGCAGCCTTCCCGAAATGTCATTTGGGTGCACTCGTCCTTCACCGAGTCAGGTCGCCCAATGCACCGTTCACCGGGCAGAGGTGCCCACTGACCACCCTCCACCATTCAAAACAACTCATCGACCAACCATCTGTCTATCCGTGCGCCCAATCGCTCCACGCTACCACCGAAACACCATGGTTCAGCCTTGCCCAACGTGTCACCCACCCGACACACACCTGCGACTTGCCCACACTTTGTTCTAGTGTGTCAGCTCAAATGCGCCTGCCTAGACTTTGTTCAATCCAACTCGCGGTGCTTTTCCCACCATTCATTTCGTCCCGCCCGTGTACACGATCTGCGGGTGCACATCCCACCCGGGGGTCGCCTCGCCCAGCTTGTCGTGGCACTTGAACTCACCTGTCTGCACTTCCATGTAGCCCACCCGTGTGTGGTTATGTTCACCTAGCGCCCTGCGGTTCTACCACCTGCTCGACCTCTGGTTCTCCTCACTCGCCGAACTGTGGTCCAACTCGCCGACTCACCTGTGGTTATGCCCGCCCTCTCGTTCTGCAATCCAACACTTCTCCGGTCCTAAGTCCCGGCTCTGTGCTTCAGCCTTGGCTGCCACCTGCAATTTGCCCTTCTTCCTTGTACGCCCAAGTCTGTAGCTTGATACTCCTTAGCTTGCCTTAGAAATACTTGTGTTCGATTTTATGAATTTCTTTCCTCCATCCAATGCCCACCAATATATATGCTAGCTCGTGGATGAAGCATGGGTCGGCCTGCCTAGGCTAACTTGCCCATTCGATCAGCTCGCCCACATGTTATGTTGGCTCGCCCTCACTTCGCCCGTTCGCCCGCCCATACCATCGCCCCGCCGGTTCCACATGCCCAACTCGCATGGTATAAGGTGCCTCCGCTCAAAGTTCGCCATACTTAGTCGAAATCACAAATATTGATTTTTCGACACCTCGGTTGGCTCGTCGCACCTTGCCAACTCGTCCCAACGTCGCACAAAATGTCACACCCAACATGCCCGTTCGCCAACTTCTCACACTGTCAACTCATCTCTCACCCAGCTCGTCGCACATAACCAAGAGCGCTCCACCCAACTCGTCGCACATCACAAGTCACGACCTGTGGGATTGACACCTCATCTGTAGGGATTACATTTTTGATATGAAGCTTAAAAGAAGTGGAAAGAAATTTGTCATTTCATAGATTCAGGCATGCGTTTAAGTGAGATGCTTCTTATTTGACCTTCTAATTTTGACATAATATGTGTGGAAATTAAATTTTAATATTTGATCTTTATTTACATAATAGATTTGGGGTGGCTCCTCGTCCTATTGTACCACTGCGACTATCGGGCCCTCTACTTCATTTTCTTTACCACCGACTCCTATCATATCACACCAGATAAATGATAATGGTTAGTTTACACAACACATAAACTAGCATTTGCACTGGGAGGTGCAAACAATCGTCATTAATCTGTGGCGGATTGATTAAGGGTGGAGAAATCCATTGTAAACCGAGTAATGTCATTGAACAATTTTTGATGACTCACCAACATGGAGAAAACTATTCTAATGTTTAGAAAGGAATGAACAAAGAATCAACCAATATGAATAGAACATAATAAGGAGATAATAGCTAGGAAAATTTGCAAGGCTTAATCAAATAATTTTGTTCTCATCAAGAATTTCCCTTCTAAATAGCACATTAGCAGTGTGCTTCTTTTTAATTGGTAAGCATTAGTATTAGAATGTTTTTTGAAGTGTCTATTTGAAAATAGGAGAGTTACAATGGCTTTTGCAATCCCTATGAGTGTGGCTGTCAATCTTAGGAAAAATGATGGAAGTTTATAAGAATTACTGGAAGATTCTGATTCTTGAACACATGATCTGTTGGAATTCTCAAAGATCGGCATTATAGGAGTTGGATGTCACATCAACCAACAAAAAAGCAAGTACTTTCTGCCAAGTCATTGGAAAAACACATGAGAAATGACAATGTCATCCAACGAGATGGGAAAAATGAAGTGAGAATTGTGCTATACCACCTTAAGGCTTCATTTGAGAATTCTAAATTGGTTACAATGCATTTAATATATATGACACTAATTATGTGTCTAGTATTCAAACAATTAAGCATGTTTGATTGAAGTAATACACATGCCATGTATTGCAGTTAAGATGTCATATTAGATTGAGAAAATGACCATATATATAGATGTGCCAGAAGCAAACCACACAAATTTAATGAATAATCTAGCAGGATCAGCGGTTCCTCCATGGACAAGAAGAATCAAACATAACGAAATGCCCCAAGTATATATGAAAAATTGATTAGCTAAGTCGAAATCGATTTTCAAACCCTTATGGTTTATTGTTGACAAAGAATAGAAACAACAATACAAGTGGTGTGGGCATGAACTTGCACCTAAAAAGCATCCATATATAAGACAAAAAAGACTCCAAGCATTCGCAACAAGAAATTCATTATTTAGATGAAGGCTAAAAATAGAGATGAACATAATATTTTGTTTGCAAGTATGGAAAAATTTTTATGGGGATATAATAAGTAACCTATTTACTTAGCTAAGGCAAGTTGGTTACAAAGAATGAAAAACCTTTTATTGGGTTCCCATATATTGCTACCTTCTCAATTGGGGCAAGCATGTTTGGTAACAACATTATTGTATTGGATGGAGTGTTGTATAAATATCTAGGCATTGCTTGTAAAAAGCTGAGGGTTTGTTGTAACATGCTTTATTTTTGATAAGTTTGTTTTTATTTATAAAAGAGGGTATGAAAAAATAAAGAAAAATGAAAAAATATTGAAAAAAAAAATATGAAATAGAACCCCATCAAAAGAAAATAAAAAAATTTGTATAAGTGTGCTTGTTTAAATGTGACTTCATAATAAATTCCATTTGTAATAAATAAAGGTCTGTGTGCAACTTGTTTTATGCCACAACCTTTTCTTTTGACCTGGATCAAATTATTTAATCTTGATCAGACCATTTAAATTTTTGTTCTAGACTAGACAATAAGTTCAACCAAACAGTTTAATCTTGGTTGAACATTAGAAGATAGGATGGATTAGGATAAATAAAAGGCCTAATATGCACAAAAATTGGCCTAAAGTTATATTAGATTCGGTTTAGATTAGTCAAATAGTTTAAAAAGGGCAGCTAGTCTAAACGTGCCCAGGATAGATTACTTTTTCAATTAGTGTTTAATTTCCTCGATTAAAAGGTGATTAATTCTTTGAAAATAAACATATTTTATGCTTTTTAACCAAAGTCATATACAACAAAATTGTTTTGTTAGCAAGTGACAAAGCTTGGGCAAGAATCGACGGTGATTTTCTTCCCCACCCAGATCAACGACGGGGAAGCCTCTTCGCACCCCCTTGCCATGAAACGAGATAACGACAGGGGGGGGGTGAGAAAAATGGTTTTTCTTGCGTAGGCCTCTGGCATATGTGTCGCCTCCTCAGCGCTTCGTAACCCATCACTCCATAGCGCTTACCGCTGCCCACCCCCCTAAAAAGAGCCATCACACTTCCCGCACTTCCTGATACTGGGCCAACGGTCATCCCTCCCGCACCATCTGCTTCCAATCTCTCCAGGCCATGTCCCTCACCTGTTTTCACCTATCCTTTCCGACTTATCCGTTGCCGCCATTAATTCCCTTCCGTGTTGATCTTGCCTCCCATTGATGCATTAATTTCTTAATTCGCCAATCAGCAATGCCTCTTGCGGTAACGGTAGGCTTAATCCATGTTAAATAGTTTTTTTCCTCGTTACATCTACCTTTCTTCTACTTCTCTTTCACTGTTTTCTTTCTCTATTCAATTCACTATTTTTGTTTACATATTCTCTGTCGACCCAAGCCTGCAAACAACACCCATAATCTGAACATATCTTTGCTTTTTTCTATCATCCTTTACCATTATAGTTTTGTTACCACATGGCTCCAAAGAAAAAGGACAAGCCTTCTTCCAGCTCCCTTTCAACACAGGAAACCCCAAAGGCCTCTGATGTCTTGTACCGGGACCATATCCCATTAGCCGATCAATACTTTAAAATTGCAAACACTTAAAGTGAATTCCACATGTTCGAATTGCACAACTGGTTGAAGTAGACACACTTTGATTCTGAGGATGAAATAAACCTATGGGAATCCAATCTACCTCTATATATGTTTCCTCCAACTTATTTCTTTCCTAATTTAGTTACTGGATCCAATCCAAGTATAATCCTTTACAGTGAACACTGGTAGCTTAGAATGGACACATCCTGATAACTATCACTGCAAAAGCCATAAACAAAGTTCTTATGATACCTGAGAGTAACTCCCTTAGTTTTTTCTCCATTGCAACCTTAATTGACCTATATCACAAACTAACCATCCCTCAAAGAGCTCAAATTTTTGAGAATTTTCTCCCTGAAGATGCTAAGCTTCCCAAGAAGAATCCTCCTTACCCAGCATCTGTGTTCCTTGAAGGAGCCAAACATATAATTTCCCTTATTTCTTGCTTGTTAAGCTACCAATCAGACTAATGGGTAGATGAAGCTATCCTAGGCTATCTGTCCATTTTTTCTAAAGAAAAAAATTTTGATTTCATGTATAACTACAATCAACTTTTGGTTGAAGCTATGCATGAGCAATTGATGAACATCACTGCTGAAGGAGTGTTTAAATACTCCTTTGTCCTATTTCATATGTTTATTTTTCAGCAAGGAGACATGTTGCCTATTATTTTGCACAAGTAGGATGATCAACAAGAGAATCAATCAATTATTCATTGGACCAAATTGATTAGAAAGAACTCAACTGAGTTTAGATTTCCAGACTTCATAGACTATTTCATTCACCCAGTTGCACATCTTCTCAGTAGTCAGAGTGAACCCAGGATCAACACATAAATTAAAAGGATCATGCACCTCAGTGATCAAGTCAGAACAGTAGACTGGTATCTTTATTAGAACTACACATATATCAAAGTATATGGCTACGAATTGACTCCATATAAGTTGCCAAAATATGTTCCAATGAGAATTTTCTCTCTAGAATATATTAGGCAAATGATGAATATGGATGAGCTTAATCTCATCTCAGAGAAGAGGAAATCACGATTCAAGATAAAGGCACAAGTAGGATCATTCATTTGTAAAACCAGATCACAAATATCATATTTAGCTAAGGATAACATGGTTAAGTCATTGGAGGAATTAGTAATTAAAATTGGATATGACCCCACTGATGTCAAAGTTGCTGAAGATATTATAAGGAGGAAGAACACATATATTGTAGCATTGAGAAAAAAGTTGAAAATGCCTTCTACAGAGGACCCCCAGACTAAGGAGATAGAAAAAAATGAATAGCACAAGGAAGAAATGCTCAAACTGATAATTGAGCAGAATGTACAGATAAAAACTATGGAAGAGCAGATTGAGAAATTTCTTCAGGAAAGAGAGAAATTCACTCAGGTAGTTATAGCTCCCATCACATCTATTCCTATTACAGTGTCCAGAACAACATGGGAACCTACATCAGCCACAGGGGAATCTACATCGACAACAGAGGATTTTAACAAACTCTCACAGGAGCTCACTCACCAGAAGCAAGAGAATGAAAGGCTTCATAAGGAATTCTTGAATCTGGAAGCTCAGAAAATAAAGAATGATAGTTTGTATGTTGAGGAAATGCAGAAAACACACAGGTTGAATAGAAGAATTGAAGAGTTGCAGAGTCAGTCACTGAAGGCTCAGACCTTGGCCCAAGCCAAGGAAAGCATATGGGAAGATATCGGTCAGGCCATAACTGAAGTATGGCCCTCCATTCAGATCATTTTTGAGAAGGAGGAACACATAAACAGATGTTAGGTAGCCATTGAGGAAGTGAAGCAACTTATTAAAGATAAAGCAAGTGAGGCTTCAGACATGATGAGAGTTCTTAACTCAAAAACCAAGGCCGAGTTGGAGCAGATTCAAATTCTGGACATAACATAAACATCTTGGAAATCAAGAAGGTGTTGCAGAAAAAGAACTTGATGACTCAGTTAGAGACTAAGTGTCAAACCTTGAAGACTTATGTCCAAAGGTTTCATTTTAAATTTAATTTACTGAATCAAAGAGGACTTCCAGGATTAGTGGCCCCAAATGACAGGTTGATAAGTCTAGAAGAACACTGCCAGAAGCTTTATACCATAGCCATTGATAAATCATACTTTGCAAGTATAAAAGGCCATATTACAGGGAAACAAGCATTAGAAGCTTTAGATTTTGATTTGACTATTATGCATGAGATTAAACATCTTTTAGTAAATAAGCCCGCTTTTGAGAAATACACTCAAGTCGATGAAGATTATAGAAATTGGTAAATCTGGACATACTAATTGAAGACTGATGGGATCACTTGTGTGAATTCATTGCGTAAATTTCATCAACAACAGAAAGACAGTTGGGCAACACATTTTGTGGACCACATCATCAACAGATTCCTAAAGAATAGTGTTGATCAAGAGCTCAGGACCAAGCGTCGTAAAATGGTTAAAACTAAAAGTGCTCAGAACTGGTTTGAACCTAAACGACTGGATAGAGCTCGTCCTCCTGATTCTGGTGCTGTGAACAGTTCAAAAAATGGTCACCGTATGAGAAAGTTATGCCAAAAACAAAATCGCCCAATAACCCTTAATTTTTTAATATTTTTCAAAAAAAAGAATATTCCGCAGAATATTCTTTGGAATATTCCATTTGGGCAGTCAATCACAGGTTTCCATGTGGTAGGATCGGAGGTCGCCACGTGGCCCAGGGTGACATCAACAATATTTTGGCATTGTTAAAATTTTGGGTCGGTTCCGGATTTGAACACATGACCCGTGCGCTCCAACAACCACGCCTTACCAACGTGCCATCGGGGTCACATTCATTAAATGTGTGGCAGAGATGTTTTATAAAGTTTGTTTTTGTATTAAGGCGGGGCCTGGAGGGGGCCGGCCCCCATACACGTAACCAACATGACCAAAATTGTGGGCCTAAACCCTTAACCACCGGCGTGAAATTCAATGCAAACCACCAGCCCGAGATTTCCGATCACATTAGGGATTTATTGGCAGTTAACTAACAGTAAATTTGGTGGATTTTCGGCAGAGCGCTCCAAAAATGGCGGAATTTCCTATTTGTCGGGGTTATCTGGCAGTTAGCCAGTTTTAACTGGAGTTTTTCTAGGGCAGACTGGAGAAACTTTAATGAGCCATAACTTTGGCTAGGAAAGTCCTTTTTGGACGAATTGTTTTTAGATTTTGGGTCTCTTCGACCCTCTAAAGCCATTGGCATAGGTTTCATAGCCATCTGATGTCATTTGCAGGTGTTTTTTCTTCGTGGAAGTTCCAAGAGCCACTAGAGCCAAATCAGTTTGGGAGCTGCATTGGGAATTGTGCAGCCAGTGAATGTGAAACGAAGGTCATTCCTAAAGGTTTTCAGCATTCTAAATCCATTTCTACAGCTCATTTTTCCTGTTGAGGCATTCTTCTCACTCTTTAGCTTCAGGGAAGCTTTTAGGGCCACGAGGGCCATTTCAGTGCTTGAGCTGTTTGGGGGCTATGTTCATCCATTTTTGGTGATTCAAAAGCCTATGTCTGCTATTTTCGACCTTGTGAGTCTAATGAAAGAGGTTTCAAAACAAATTGAGGTCATATTCACCTCGAAATTCTCCATGCAAGTCTAAAGGGCCACTAGGGCCAATTGGAGAAAGTACTGTATGAGGTACAATTTCACTGTTTAGTGCTTGGGAAAGAGCATGTTTAGCTAATTCCTATCTTCTAATTCCGTATTTACAGTTAGATCTATCTTTCGAGACACTAATATTCCTGTATTAGCCTTTGTAGCATTTTTAATAGAAGAGGACAAGCCTAGTTTGAGAGGCTTGGTCCAGCAGATGTAGCCCAGAAGGGGTGAACTGCTTTATCATTTTGATGTCTTTATTTGTTGAAGATGGTATGCTAAGAAAAACTGATATAAAGTGTTAAACAGTAAATATACATAACTTGCATACACACATAATCACCTATTCAGCTGCCAAAAGTTATTTGTCTTATTCCGCAAGACATCAAACTTCAAGTATGTGTATGTCAAAGGATTCTAGGTGTTTACTTCTTTATTTCTTTAGGCAAAGCCTGTAGAGGGCCAGGTAGCCTCTGGAATTCATCCTCTCTTTAGAGGTGACATGTCTGGTGAATGCCCCTACAGTCTATCTCTGTATAAGAAATAAGAAGTTTTCACCTTTTTAGAGGTCACTTGGAGTGTATAACTCACATTTGATATTATGGAAAATGGATACCTTGCACCCTTAAACAAGTACATTCCATTTTCAGATCAGATGGTATCAGAGAACTAGGTTTGCTTGATTGAAATCACTATCTTGATTGTGTAATTTGAAAGGTGTCTTAAGCAGTGTTGAAGATTGACTGCTTTATTATTCTGCAAACTACTTGTTGTTTGAGTTTGCTGAAGCTCTTTTGTTCATTTTTATAATGACAGCTTCCATAAGTGAGTTCTCAAAATCATCCTCCTTCACAAGATTCTTTGATGAAGGCTTGAAGCAATTATTTTTCATCATGATGAATATGGTGAGGGAAATGTATGAGGATGAAAGAAAGTGTTGTAGACTTCAAGAGCAGTTGAATTCCATGAGGGAAGAGAAGCAATTGCTTTCTGACCAATTGCAAGAAATGGAAGGCCGACTTCATATTGCAAATATGAATTTGGAAAGGATGCATGAGTTGGAGACACAACTCCTTGTTGCCAAAGAAGCCTTAGCCAAGTATCAGCTTGAAGAAGAGGTAAACAATTCTAGTTTGTCTTCTTCTTATAAGAATGTTTATGTTGGTTCTTTTGAGAAACATACCAGAGGCATAGGGTCCAAGTTGATGTCCAAAATGGGATATGAAGGAAACGGATTGGGAAAACATGCACAGGGTATAGTTGAGCCAATAATGGTTGAGGTAAGGCCTAAGAATTTCGGTCTTGGTTATGGACAATCTTATGGAGAAAGTTCCAAAGTAGTCATGAAGGCAATTGAAACAGTTCCTGGAAGGAGTTTCATTTCAAGTTCCCTACCTCAAGTTGGCAAAGATTTTATTCTTGGGGAATGCAATAGTTTGAGACATACCTTGCAAGAAGAAGGTGTGCATAAGCATGCACTTGAACAAGAGAATTGTGAAATCTCTAAAACCATTGAAGGGATTGATGGTGTTCCAAAAGGAGCTTCTTCTTCATTTGATTCACCTCCTCATGAAGGTAATGAAGGTGAAAGAGAAAGGCATAAATCTTATTTCAACCATATTTCCTTTGATCATGTAAAGCATGGTAAATTTCCACATAAGCGTTGGAAAAGAATTGCATGTTTTTTTTGTGGTTTGGTTAACCATAGTGTTTCTAGATGTTGGAAAAGAATGGCAACATACAGGAAACTTTTGAAGAAAAGGAGGCAAGAAGCCAATGTTCCATTGAACAATGAAAATCATGTTGTCAAGAAGATGAACATGTGTTGCACTTATTGCGATAAGCAAGGACATACTGCTGAAAGGTGTTGGACTCTGAATCCAACAATACTTCCACGAAAGTTGAAGAAATTGGAGAAAGAGTATGGGAAGAATGGGAAGAAAGTTTCCATCATTGATATGTGTCAAGATGATACACATGTTGATATCGATGTGCAGTTAAAGGAAGCACCTTTGAAATGGATTGGTAAGAAATGGTTAGAATTCTTATCCAATTAAAGTTGCATGTCTTTTGATTGAATGCATTTCTTTGTTAAGGGAATGCAAGTTGCAGGATGGTAAAAGATGAGTATGATACTCACTAGTTTTGCAACAACGTTTTTCATTTGAACTCTTGTCACGCATATGTGTTTTTATTGGGTTGATGTACCTGTTGGTCTTTGCAAGAAGAGTTGAAGTTGCACCTGTACATAGATGTTGTAGGTGTGTTTATCGAACTGTATATTGTTCATTGTTTTTGATACATACATGTGTTTGTAAATGTATCTTGTTGACAGTCGACTAGTGTCACTTGTGAGCACACTTTTACATTGTCGATTGTGTCACACATTGATTATCGACTTGTGTCGATTGTGGTGCACATGTTTCGTCGACTTGTGTTGGTTGTGTACACACTTTTTATGTTGATGGTTGAGTCCATTGTTCAGCATATTTTAGGACAAATTGTTGTTGATGATTGCCTTGTTGCACAAGATACCTTTGGTGTCATTTGGTGCAGGGAAATAATTTGGTGCAAAGCCATGCACAATTCTATGAGCTGGAAAAGCATGCATGCAAAGAGGGCTCAAATTTTAGCATGGGTCTCCACTTCTTTTGAGAAGTTTTTGCAACAAGTATCCCAAGAGTTTGGGATGAGCATTTGCAATACATTCAGCATGCTACAACCGGTAAAAGCCTTCTCATTTGGGAGGCAGCTCTTCTTCTGGAGCGGAGGTTCCATGGATGGGCAACATGACAGTTGGCAAGCCCACATGTTCAGAGGAATTTTTCACCTCATATATTAGCAAGTTTCATTGCTAGTTCCTGCAATTTTAGATTTGTCTGACGAAAGAACTTGGTCGGGATTCGACGAGTACTTGGTTTATGCAACAACATTTGCCATGACGACAGTTGATAAGGTAGGACAATTTGGCATCAGTATGCTCTTTTGGCTGAAAAGTAGAGGATATTTCTATTCCTCAAGTGTTGTACAGTTCAGTTCAGAGATTCAGTAAGCTTTTGGAGACCAAAAGCCCTCTCATTTGGGAGGTGTGATCAGGAGCTCAGGACCAAGTGTCGTAAATGGTCAAAAATAAAAGTGCTCAAAATTGGTTTTAACTTGAACGATCGGATAGAGCTTGTCCTCCTGATTCTGGTGCCATGAACGGTTCGAAAAATGGTTTCCGTATGAGAAAGTTATGCCAAAAACAAAATCGCCCAATAACCCTTAATTTTTGAATATTTTTCAAAAAAAAACAAAATATTAAAAAAAAGAATATTTGGCAAAATATTCTTTGGAATATTCCATTTGGGCAGTCAATTACAGGTTGCCACATGGTAGGCTCAGAGGTCGCCACATGGCCCAGGGTGACATCAGCAATATGTTGGCATTGTTAAAATTTTGGGTCGGTTCCGGATTTGAACACATGACTCGTGCGCTCCAACAACCACGCCTTACCAATGCGCCACTGGGGTCACATTCATTAAATGTGTGGTGGAGATGTTTTATAAAGTTTGGTTTTGTATTAAGGCGGGGCCCGGAGGGGGCCAGCCCCCATACACGTGACCAACATGCCCAAAACCGTGGGCCTAAACCCTTAACCGCCGGCGCAAACTTCAATGCAAACCACTAGCCGGAGATTTCCGGTTACATGCGGGATTTATTGGCAGTTAATTGACAGTCAAGTTGGCGGATTTTTGGCGGAGCGTTCTAAAAATGGCGGAATTGCCTATTTCTCGAGGTTATCTGGCAGTTAGCCAGTTTAACTGGAGTTTTTCTAAGGCAGACTGGAGAAAATTTAATGAGCCATAACGTTGGCTAGGAAAGTCCTTTTTGGACGATTTTTTTTTTTTTTTTTTTTTTTGGGTCTCTTCGACCTTCTAAAGCCATTGGCATAGGTCTCACAGCCATCTGAAGTCATTTGCAGGTGTTTTGGCTTCGTGGAAGTTCCAGGAGCCACTAGATCCAAATCAATTTTGGAGCTGCATTGGGAATTGTGCAGCCAGTGAATGTGAAACAAAGGTCATTACTGAAGCTTTTCAACATTTTGAATCCATTTCTGCAGCTCTTTTTGACTGTTGAGGCATTCTTCTCACTGTTTAGCTTGAGGGAAGCTTTTAGGGCCACCAGGGCCATTTCAATGCTTGAGCTGTTTGGGGGCTATGTTCATCCATTTTTGGTGATTCAAAAGCCTATATCTGCTATTTTCGACCTTCTGAGTCTAATGGCAAAGGTTTCAGAACCAATTGAGGTCATATTCACCTCGAAATTCTCCATGCAAGTCTAAAGGGCCACTAGGGCCAATTTGGGAAAGTACTGTATGAGGTACAATTTCACTGTTTAGTGCTTGGGAAAGAGCATGTTTAGCTAATTCCTATCTTCTGATTCTATATTTACAGTCAAATCTGTCTTTCAAGACACTGATATTCTTGTATTAACCTTTGTAGCATTTTTAATACAAGAGGACAAGCCTAGTTTGAGAGGCTTGGTCCAGCAGATGTAGCCCAGAAGGGGTGAACTGCTTTATCATTTTGATGTCTTTATTTGCTGAAGATGGTATGCTAAACAAAACTGATATAAAGTGTTAAACAACAAATATACATAACTTGCATACACACATAATCACCTATTCATCTGCAGAAAGTTATTTGTCTTATTCCGCAAGACATCAAACTTCAAGTATGTGTATGTCAAAGAATTCTAAGTGTTTACTTCGTTATTTCTTTAGGCAGGGCCTGTAGAGGGCCAGGTAGCCTCTGGAACTCATCCTCTCTTTAGAGGTGACATGTCCGGTGAATGCCCCTACAGTCTATCTCTGTATAAGAAATAAGAAGTTTTCACCTTTTTAGAGGTCACTTGGAGTGTATAACTCACATTTGAAATTATGGAAAATGAATACCTTGCACCCTTAAACAAGTACATTCCATTTTCAGATCAAGTGCCAACACTTAACAGTTTTGAAATTCCTATAGTTTTGTACTATTTTTGTATTTTTTCTTTTAAATATCTAGAAGAGCTTTTGTATAAATAACTCCTCCTTCGAGTTATTAAGGGTTGAACCCTTGGATGAGCTTTGAGAATAGAATTGTAACCAAGATGGAGATTTTCCAAGTTAATGAAAAGATTCTGAATTTGCCTTCTATAGTTCTGTCTTCTTGTAAGTTTTCATATGTGCTTATTTCATTATGTATTGCTTCATATATTTAAGTCTTTATGAAGAGATCTGGGTAAGATAATACTGAGTATCAATCAGTCTTAAATCCCCTATGAATTTATCAGCGATAACTAGGGACTAGCTTATAAGACTATATGTTATTATAAACTCCCCTATATCAATTAATTGTCACGTAAATATGCATTCGTTTAAAGATATTTTGTTCTTCAATAAACATTGTTTTCCTGTATTCTTTGCTTATAACCAATCAAATATTTTGCCTGAATATTTAGCAAGTTATATTTCATCAATATTCTATTATTCATTCACTTTAAATCAACTAACTATAGCTAGAAAAATAACAACCCTTTCATCTAGCTTAGTAATTGTTAAGGCTTAAGCACATGTTTTCAATAATTCATATCATTGGTCATCCATAAAATTTAAAACCAACAAAACATTTTAGATGCTCTGGCATGACTAACTGACCTAGAGTCATCTTAGAGGACAACAGGGTTAACAATGAAGGACATTCAAGGAGATGTGTTTTTTTATAAGCGTTCCATTGAGTGGACCATTACCTTTTCAACATTGCTAATACATGTCTTGTCAACATTGTGAAGATACAAAAGTTGTAATTCAACCATTAGTGTCGATTTTACCATATATAATGTTGCGAGTCGAGTTGTTTTTTGTATTGTGGTCACACAAAAAGGAACAAGACAAAAGCTAGTGAAACAATACTAACCAAAATCAGAATAGTGCAATTCCAAGCTGCATAATCGTGCAAGTCAGCTTAAGAAGTGGTAAAGAAACAATATTTAATTTTAATGTGTTATCTTTTGGTTTCAAAATGAGAACATATTCAAATGGTTTTCGAGCATGTATAAGATGAAATTTTGGAAAGAATTAATTGACATGAGCGAATTGAAGTGTTTGAAAGGCTGCAGTCTTCAATGCAACACATCGATATACATTTGTAGGTTGAAGATGCTTCCATCTTGCATGAATAAAACTAAAGAGGTAAATCTTATAAAACTTTCTAGGAATGAACATGGATGTGTGTTGCATTAATAATGAAATAGCAAGAAACAAGGGGAAGGTTGTCATTAGAAGCAAAGCATGGGGAATTTTGGTATCATATCCATGCAACAGTTTGTTTTTCAAGAAAAAATAAACATGTGCATAGAAACATCTGAACGACCATTTAAATTGAAATGTATAGTAGAAGAGGTTAATTGGAAATGCATTCATATTGATGGGTGGACAAAAACCTGTTGGGAGGTATGGGTTGTTCCATATTAATTTGAAGAATTTAATTGTTGGTTATCTTTTCCATATAAAGTTTCAGATTATAATTGGTGGCTATCCATGACATGAAAAAGAAGACAAACATATTCTATCTAAGAATGGGAATTTTTGTTGGAAAATATACAAGGAAACAGGGAAAGTAGGTAGTACGAATGCCATTGTTTATGGGAAAACTAGTATTTCTAAAGAATTATAGCCCTCTAGGTTTGGAATCTACCCTAGAAACAACAGTTTAAAGCAATTCAATGATTTCTTCTATGTGTAACAGATAAAAAAAAGATAATGGAACCAACCTAGAACTTCTGCTTAATCCCTTGCTTGATCTCTCTCCCCTTTGACAGATCCTGCAACTCCTCCCATACTTAACATGCTTGGAGAGTACATGCACAGGTACAATGACAAAGAACCATCAAAGCATTGTGATCTATTGCAACAGAAACATTACAGAATCATATATATAATGAACAAATGGTAGCATTCACAAATGATAACATTCATAATTTCACTATCATATGGAAGAAAACTTGAAGAGCTTTATTAATAGAAGGGAGAATTACAACCCAGTTGTCTGATCCAGCATCATCCTCCCAACTTCAATCCTTCTTCACCTCATGAAATAGTAAGATCACTCCAACAATACAATGCTCTTTCCTCAATTACAAACTATCAGCACTTCCTTGCAATTCATAATATTCCAACCTCTATATCTCTTGGATGAGGGATCCATTTATAGATATTTGCAAGGGTGTAAGTCATCCATGGGGTTTGATTAGTGTCATTCCACTTGTTACAATGGGTTCTACAAGAGAAGGGATTGGATTTTCTTAGATCCCTTATTCATCCTTGGGCAAATTCAGAGAGACAAGTGGCATAGGAGAAAGTTCTGGAAGATTCCATGAGCAATCAACGGAAAAATGTCCTGGACATTTGTCCATCCTCGCCCATCACACCCTATAGAAGACCTAATCAGTATGCAACATACCCTGGCAGTGTACCACTCAGTATGCATCGCACTTTGCCAGTGGAGCAGTCAGTATAGTTCAATTTAGGCAGTTTCTGGATGGTTTCTCATATGGAACTTTTGGGGAATGATGTATTTAGATGACTATGTTCCTTTAGGGTATGAAACAACTCTTTTAGGGGCTGATGAGCCCTAATACATTGACATATAAGTTTGGGGTTGATGTGCCCAAATATGTCTATAACAGTTGCCCCCTAAAGCATAAGGTCATAAATATTCATGTCGGGTGAAATGCTTTATCATAAGGATCTGAAGTTTCGAACTAGAAGGTGACCTGCATAATTTACAATACAATACATCATCATAATATAATATTTCATCATCTAGCTGAGGGAGGCATTCCCATGCTCAGGTTTATAAATTTCATTTCATGTACATAGATCAGGTAGTCGTCTGCAGATACAGATTTGTTATTCTACAGATATAGAGTCGCAATCCATAGTTAGGATAACCATCTGTGTAGAGCCTTTGTACATTTGATGTTTTTATATCCCTGAATATATCGCAACTTGGATGGATGAAACTAGATCTGGGGTCTTCAAGCTCATTCAATATTCGCTCGATGTACAAGTCATTCTATGTGAAGAGATGTTCTGAAGTCGAACATGGAAGGACATCGCCTGATTACTAGCCAATGATGTGAGTTGTTAATAGACGCGAGACGAATCACCGATAATGATAATGACCCTCAAGGTACTACAGTACAATTCACGTGGTGTGAATACATGATCCGATGTCGAACACCACGCAAAATCTTTCGATTGAAGGCCATTGAGGTCAACCTATCACTGGAAGTGAGAAACTTTCCATTTATGTATGCAAGCTCCAAAGCATTGAAAGGGTTGTTTCTAAGTCAACTTCTTGGATAATGAGATGATGTCAACAAGAAGCGACTCATCATAGGAGGGCCTTGATGTATTCCACATCTATGACATGAAAAGGAGCAAATGATTTCTGGAGGTGAAAAAACAAATTGAAGACACAAGGTTCGGAATGGCGGTCATGAGAAAATGAAGGTTGGAGGTATTACAGTGGATGAGACATTAACTGGATGGTGTTTTCTTAATTGAATGACTTCTCTTGAAAATGTCGGCGACACTGAGATGAATTGGTAGCATTAACCCCAAAAGATGGATGGTATCAAAGACCAATGGTGATATGACCAGTGAACGGAAAAACCCAACCCAACTCAATAATGGAGATGAAGTGAAAGTGTCATGTTCAAGAGCGACTCACTACCATAAATTTTTCAAGTTTTTTCCCTTTTTTCCTATTCATTGTGGACCAATACCTCTTTATTTTTGTCAAGCTTGAGGAGGATAACATATGTTTGTTCTATAATTCGCCCTTCAGGCAAACTTGTCGCTATTTAATGTTTTAACGAGTCTAGCGACAGTGAAACTCGGTCTCGTCTAGATGGACAAGTTTTTCGCTATTGTTTTAACGAGTTTAACAACAAGGATAACTTGGTCATTTTCATGATTAGAGAGTTTGAACAGGGATGAAATGAAAATTCCATAAGTTATTTTTCGTAAAGTAATCCCTTAGGTCCGAAAAAGGATAAAATAATACAGTAGGGATGACATTTCCAATAATTTAACGAGCTGGAAAAGGCAAGTGCTCAACAATATTTTCATATTTAATGAGTCTGAAAAGGGTTTAAAGAGGACTCTACTTTGATGAACGAGTGGTGTCTAGGGTAGAAACTGGTTCCGGTGATGTTGGAACTTCTCGAAACATGTTGCTTTATGTGAAGAGGTTGGCTAATAAGACCACTCATTGCAACTGTCCCTCAAAAAGGGTAACACAACCAAGTGAAAGCGTATGATCGACCGAAGAGATGGTGGTGATGAGATGAAAACAACCAAGGCTCAAAAGGTTGATAGAATGGCAATCACAAGGGTTTGAAAATGGGTTCATTTTTAGACAAGCTTGAACCATAGGGAACTATTCTTGGATTTAGTTTCATTTTACACAAGCTTGAAATGGAAAAACTATGCTTAGATTCAAAGATGTTTAATTCATTAGATTCTTTCATCAGTCGTTCAACTTGCTCAAAACTCCATCAAATTGATTAGAAATACATATATATGGACGAGAAATGAACTAAAACTAATATTTCATTTTGAAGTACATGAATAGTAAACATAAAAAGTAGTTTCAATATTTCATTTTCATCATTTCATTTTAAAGTTGGGATTTTGGAGCTCTGAAGCGGTTTTCCCCCTCAAACTTCACCAGTCGATTTTGGGAGATCCTGTAGACCATTCTTCGCGTCGTCAGGACCAGGTATGAACTATCCTTGAGCTCTTCATTTTCATTTCATCTTTTCTTGATTCTGAGCAAGTTTTTTCACTTTTCTGGGACCTTGGGGTTTAAATATTTCTTTCCTCAATCATCACACCTAGCTAGTATCGAAAGGCGCGATGCATATTGAGCTGTCAACATGCCAGTCAGTATGCATCTCACCTTGCTCAAAGGCATGGTGCAATGGGTGCAGAAAGGCAACTTTATACAGTGTTTCTTCATCAAATTTTTACCTGTTTTTGTTCAAATTTGGATCCTAACTCATCTTTTGTCTACATTTCAGATATTTGTTGGATCAAGATGGTCGTCACATGGTGTGAACCAGAACATGAAGAGGAGGATATGATTGCTTTACACAACCAGGGCACAGTGGATGCCTTAAGAAATTGTGGCTTACTGAAGTTTTTCCGTATATACAGCATGAGGCAACAGATCAGTTTGTTGCAGTATCTTCTCAATGCTTGGGATCCCGTCAACTAGGTATTCCAGATTAGAGGTAAATATATTCTTTTCATGGTCGAGGATATTTATTTTCTGACGGGTTTGTCAAGGCGTGGTGCCCCTCTTTCACTATCAAGATTTACTCGTGGTGGCGAATCTGTGAAATATTACATTCGCCAGTTCTGCAGGGATGGATCTCAACCCAGTAGAGATGGTAAGATAAATATCCAGGATGTTACTGATCGACCTTTGAGGACTATTCTATTTACCTTTGCTAGATTGGCTAGCAGTGCGGCCTTACATTTAGTAAATAGATCTTACATGCAATATGCCCTGGAATTCTTGGAACCGAAGGTGTTCAATTGGTGTGAGGCGATAATTCCTGTCATTAAAGAACAAATGTCTAAGTAAATAATGGAAGAACCAAGAACTTTGGTTATAGATACATATTGACTGCTTTTGCTTTGGAAAGAATTCCACTGATGCAACCTCAAAACATTTCACTGGGATTGCCAGCATCGAGGGAACCACAGATGCAGAGATGGGTGGATCTTATGGTTAGACATGCCGGCGAGTCACAGATCTCCTTCTCAGATGCCTCTTTCGAGTGGTTCAACCGCTAGGAGATGGTGTTTGCAGAGTATCCATATGTCGGGATGGATTTCTGAGGTGATCCGAACCTGGCTTTACCAGCTGGTGAGTAGTGGAGTGCTATGGGTAAAATGATTCAACCACATCTTTGTTTTTTTTTAGTTTTATAATGTTTATGTGTTTTTGATGTTATCAAGACTAAATAAACTCATATGTGTGTGTGCAGATATTGGACCAGTGCAACTAGTGGCATGCCCGCGGGAGGTAGATGATGCTCCAGCAGGAGAGGCTATAGGGAGGGCCATCCTTCGGGATCTGGACATATCAGAGACCCTGGCAGTGTTGCAGGATCAGATTGAGGGTCTCACTCTCGGTATTTAGGATGTCAGGACCGATGAGTTACCTTTGATGTTACAGCGCTATACTACTAGTGTATTGAGTCGTTGGACTAGGCTCCTCCGCATGATAGCATAGGCAGTGACATGTTATCACCAGCATCACTAGTCTAGGACATTTTTCTGCATTCATTTTTGAGTTTCTTGGTCAGATGACCGATTTTGTCTTGGACACAAAAAATTTGTGAAAACTATAAACAACTATCTATTTTTGATTTTTATAGTTTTATTTTGGCTAAGTGATGAAATCCTAATGAAAATGTTTGATGTGAAATGTTTTCTTTACAAATGCTGCAAATGTCTATTTAACACATAGTTTGCTAATGAATCAGTTAATGTGTTTAAGTTTCTTGAAATGTGTTGATATTGAATGGAATCAAAATGTCTTTCCAAAATCCTAACTCTTAGGAACATGTGATGAATAGTTGCGTTCCGAACGGAATAAATGCCACTAAGTTGTAGAATGACGAGTTATGAATCTAGCCTAACAATGAGCCGCGTATGCCATTCGAAATGGCATTAGAGAGAAACTCAATCAATGCATTATACTCAATGATTTTGTTCTTCAATCGACCAATACATATCCCCCTGAAACTCATTAACTCACCGCTTGGAGCAAAGATGGCCTTGGCCACAGAAGATAGGTTCTGCATACTACGACTAGCTCTGTCGGCATACCCAATAAATGGTTCCAAAAAGTCTAGCATCTGCAACAAATGTGAAGTGGATTACCTAACCAAAATGACAACTCTAAAAGAAAACACTAAAAAATGCAATAAAATCATATGTACAATGAGTTTACTACACTTAATCAAGTATAGTAATGTTTAAGATACAATCCGTTTCGGGGTTGCGACAGTGGAATCTCATCATAATCGACTAGCTCGTAGGCTCCTTTTGTCAATACCTATTTAACAATGTAAGGGTCCATCCATAATGGTTCAAATTTACCTGCTCCTAGTTTGTCAGAATCCTGATTGTAAAACAAGACTAGGTCACCTTCTAAGAAGACAAGAGGCTTAACATTTCGGTCATATTGAGCCTTAATGCATTTCTTATGTGCTTCGTTAGCCAACACAGCATCATGATGGGTTTCATCCAAATGGATTAATTCCAAGAAACGAGCCTCTTCTTCAGAAGTCTCAGGAAGCAGATTGATTGCAAACTTGAGGGATGAGATTTCACACTGAATTGGTAAGACTGCTTCCAGACCATACACCAACTGAAAGGGCATAAATCTGGTCACGTTTCTCACTGAAGTCCTATATGCCCACAGAGTTGAGTACAGGATTAAATGCCAATTCCGTTTATGGACTCCAATCATTCTCTACAGCATGCGCTTAAAGACTTTGTTGATTGCCTCAACTTGTCTGTTAGCCTATGGACAATATGGAGTAGAACTATCATGGGACAGTCCTAATATGTAGTTAATTCGATCATCATTTGATTGTGAAAATGCAATTCATGATCTATGACTATAGCCTGTGGAACACCGAATCTAGAAACTACATGATTGAAAAAAAAGAGTGTAGCTATTTCGTTGTTGTTGTTCAATGTAGGCATCGCCTCAGCCATTTTGTAAAATAGTCGATAGCGACTATAATATACCCATGCCCCCCGCCCGAGGTGGGGTTACATGTCATGAAATCAATGCCCCATTTAGCAAATGGACCAACAGCAACGACTGGATGCAGTGGTGCAGGTGGTAATCTAGTTTTGCAATCAAAAATCTGATAAGCATGGCAATTTCTGACTGCAATTATGCAATCTTTGAATATGGTGGGCCAGAAGTAACTAGCTTGTAGGATCTTTTGTGCAGTAGTGTAACCAGATAGATGCCCCCCACAAGCACTTGAATGACAATCATTCAAAACTTTTTCGGCCTCCTCATGCGTGAGGCACCTTCATAAAACCGTATCGACACCACGACAATAAACTGTATCGCCAATGATCAGATAATCTTTGGCTTCGTATTGAGTACGTTGTTGTTCAGAGTGAGACATGTTAGGCCTAAAATTTTGGGTCTAGAGATAAACCAGTATATCCTCGTACCACAGATCACTTGACGATATCAGAAATAGAGTCTCATCCACGATTGATGCTTTTAATGTTAAATCGTTGGAGGACAAGGGAAGTTCGCAAAGTAACTCTCTAAAGACGAGAGACTTCTTTGATTTGGATTTAACAAATTCCAGATCAAACTCCTGCAAAATGACTATCCATTTGGAATATTTTCCCCCTAGAAATTGACATGACAAAATGTATGTCATAGGGTTGCAATTTGACACAATGGTAGTTTTGCGAAGGAGTACATAGTGTCACAATCTTTGTATTGCTTGAATAACTGCTAAAGCCAACTTTTCAACATAAGAGTACTTTCTTTTTGTATCATTAATATTACGACTTAAATAATATACAAGATGTTCAATTTCATCATCTTTTTTCACTAAAACCATAACGATGGTTGTATTTGTAGCGGCGAGATACAGGTTGAAGTCTTTTTGATAGTCCGGGGAATACATTAATGATGCTTTTATCAGGGAATCTTTTAGAGCATCAAAGGAAGCTTGCGCAACCTAATCCTAGTGGAAGGGTACCCCTTTCTTCAAAAGACATGTATAACCTTTAGCGAGCTCAGCATAACTTGGAATGAGCCTCCTCAGAAAGTTAGCTTTACCTTGGAGTCTCTGAATTTGAAGAAAATTTGAAGGTGGAGGCATGTCAAAAATTGCCTGAACCTTAAATGGGTCGAGTCAAATTCCATCCTTTGAAACTATAAAACCAAGCAATGAACCAAAACCAACACAAAACACACATTTGTGTGGATTGAGTCGTATCTTGTAGTGTCGACAACGTCAAAATATGGCTCTCAAATGTTGCAGATGATCAGTCCATTTTTGTGAATGAAAAGGCAGATCGTCGAGATACGGTTGAAATATGTGTTTGATGTCATGGAAGGCATAATACATTGCCCTCTGAAATTTTTCCCCTGTGTTCTTCAAACCGAAAGGTAATTTACGATATGCGAATGTGCCCCACGGATATATAAATGTAGTCTTTGACTGGTCCTGTGGGCGGATATTGATTTGATTATAGCCTGAAAATCCATTCATGAATGAAAAGATTTCACATCCGGCACATTCATCAATAATCTAGTTGATAAAGGGTGTAGGATAGTTGTCCTTTGGACATGCTTGATTTACATCCCTATAATCGATGCACACTCTTATCGTTCCTTTTTTTCATCACAGGAACAATATTCGATACCCAATCAGTGAGAGGTACAGGGTAAATGAAGCTAGCACGCAAAAGTTTTTCATCCTCTGCTTTAATTGCAGCGCCTTTCTTTGGATGAACAAGTCGAAGCCGTTGTCATACTGGTTTGACATCTGGATACATCTTGATTTCATGTTCAACAATGCTCAAGTCGATGCCTGGCATTTCTTCATATAACCATGCAAAGACATCTCTGAATTCGCGAAAAAGAGCACAGTAGCTATCTAGTTCTGATGGAGAACAAGATTTACCGACAGAATATTCTCTACAATATTAGGTTTGTCGAAATATTAATAGTGATAGTTTCTTCAATGTTGGACAGATTTCACTCGGAATCTACTGTATTTATAGAATTTAATAAAAAATCAACAATTGAGGGGTGATTGAGGTCATTCGAATAATCTTCTTTTTCATCTCGAAGGTGGGAACGATGATGATAATTTTCCCACAGCTTCTCTCCTATCATCATTGATTGGATGATTCCTTCGTCTGTAGAATGTATACGAGACCAAGGATCAAAAGAGGTACCATATTCTAAAGACCTGTCTACCCAAACACTTGTTGAGTACAGACTCGGATTTGCCGCACAAGCCCAAAAAATTAATTGCTACAAAGATTCGATGGGGCTTGGCTATAACTCCTCATGATGATCCTCACTATCAAAATAGTTAGAACTCTTCTTAAACTCAGATGATGTAGAAGAGATCATATGACAGGTTTCCACTGTGGCCACTTCCGCGAAACTAGATGGATACGGGAGGGAAAAAGTACCCATTAAGGAAGGGTCTTTTAGGAGACCTACTCCAACATTTTAAAGAGATTGTGAACTTCCATGGATTAATGGAATGCTTCCAGTAGCTTGTGAACCGCTAGCAAAAAAGGCTAGTTGGTCAACGATTGTGATTCCACCTTGGAAGAGAAATGCAATCTTTCTAAAATATGTTGACACAATGGCAGCCATAGAATAAACCTAGGGCCTTCCTAGTAAAATATTATAGTCAAGGATTCCATCAATGACCTCGACTTCAATATCTATTGTTTTGCCCCTAGTTCAACTTGCAAGCTACTTAAAATCCCATACGGAGTGTATGTTCTTCCATCCAACACTTTTAATATTGTTGGTGATCGTGACAAGGGTGGTGAACCAAGAGTTTTCCAGCAACTCATTGACATAATACAGGTAGATGACCCCTCATCAATGATGGTTCGATGAACATTTTTATTGAAGGCTTTTACCTATATAAGGAAAGTGAGTTGGGTCGGTAACTGTGGTACATATCTAGTATGATTAAGGGCCACCAGATTGGAATCCGTTGGATTGATCCCACCTATTGTTGATAGCAAAGCCTACTTTTGGGAGGGACAATTTTGCAATACCTCAAGTGTCGACATAGCGGATGGCGATTGAGCCAGATCCTCCACTATATTATAATTATGAGTAGCTTGAGCACGAGGATTAAATGTCAATTTATATACGACTCCCTTTGGTGGCTTAATGGTTAATTTAGGAATAATGGGTGGAACAACTTCTCGTGAAGTCGTTGTTGAAGCACCAGGTTGATCAGTAGCCTAGTTGTTCGATGACGATGGATTCCCATAATCTTTACTCCTTGTTGATAGCAAAGCATCATTTTTCTAGTTTGCGATGGATAGCATTAGCACTTGGGATGCGGAAGCATTATCAGTAGCAGCCATATTAGTTTCTGGGTTTGGAAATGGATTAGTCAACACCGTTGAGGTATTCGAAGCCTTCAAAAGTTTTGAAACCTCAAATCGACGTGGAAAATCCCTCGTAAAATGCTCCTCGTTATAGATCAAACATGGATAATGAGGAGGTTTTCTTGCCGCAATAATTTTTTCTGATGATTTTTCAGGAGTGGAATTCTCTTGTTTCTTCTTATTATTTTTCCCTTTCTTCTTGCCCCCTAGTTGCTTTGGATTTTTTGCCTTTGTCAGATGACACGAAATTAATCTCCAAGGCAAGAGAATTGTCATTTGCATTTTGACTAGAAACAACAAGAGCTTGACCAAATGGATCTCTTGCGGTTTGCGTGCTTGAGGCGTCGTTCACACCATCACCGACATGAGAGTCCCTATTCAATTTAGGAGGAGGTGGAACGGAAAAAGCTGGTCTAGGAACGTTAGGAATTTTGTCGTAGATTGTGCTAGACTGAGTATAGATCAAATCTAAATGTTTGGCATGAGCAATGACTTGCTCTTCAGTGACAACTCCACCTTTGGCCATGTCCTCAGTGATAGATGGCAATAAGGACTTAATAAACCACTCAGCTAAAAACTGATCATGGAACATATGTTTTTACCATTTGACGATGACGCCGCCACTTATGAATATGATCAGATATGTGAGTGGACGTGGTCTGTTTAAAGTTGGTAAGGAGTTCTGTTCTAGTTTCATACCTAATGGGTAACTAAAAGTGGGTTAGAAGAGTAGTGGCAAGGAAGGTGAGGTTATCAAACGAAGCTCTAGGCAATTCAATATACCATTTCGCCGTTGGACCAGTGAGTGTTCTCTGAAAAAGGCGAAGTCTAATCGAATCATCATTCAGAGAGTTAGATGAGCACCACAAATGAAAAGTCATTACGTGATTCGATGGATCTTCACCTGGATTTCCATTGAACTTAGGAATATCAGAGGGGAGTTTATGAGGAATCGTCGGCCACCAAGGGGCGTATGCAATTGGATCATTTGTTAGCCAGTTCAAATCTGGTAATTCTAGAGTTGCTACAAAAGGCAACTGCTAATTCAGGTTGGGTGGAGCATACCAAAGATAAGATGGAATTGCTTAGGCAGTAGGTCTTTGCATACCAGCATAAAACATATGTTGCTGGTAACTTTGATAAGGTTGTTGGACATAACCAGTATAGTGTGGTTGTTGATAACCGTTTGAAAATGTAGTTGTCTATAACCTACAAAGCCTTGTTGCCCGGGTCCTTGGTAGGCTTAATATGGACCAAATCCAGTCTGAGCTTGTAAACCAAGTCCAAACTGAGGTCAGGCTTGCTGGAATTGTGGTTGTTAGTATTGTGCCAGCCACGGTTGTTGGACCATTTGTTGTTTCCCAATACTAGAAGATTGACCAACTTGCGGATTGAGAATACATGTTGGTGCCTGAGTCATTCCAAATAAAGAAGCACTAACCTGAGGTTGCGGTTGAGTCGTAGAGACAAGTGGCTGTTGTATCAAAACTTGAGAGACTTGAGTCTTTTGCCTCGAAATTTGAGGTTGCGAGGAAGAAGGAGTGAGCTGAGGTTGAGACACAATAGGTTGTGCTTGTGTTTGTGACACAATTGTAATAACAGGTGTAATGGGAATATTTAACGCAGGTCGAATCAGTTGTGTTGGATATACAACCCTTGTTTGTTCTCGCAGTATTAGTATCCAACCACTAGATGTGATTCCAGTTTGACCTGAATATTATTGGAAACTCTCATATGGTTGTTCCCCAGTAGGAAACAGTGAAAAGGCATACTGCTCTCCATATGGCAGCAGTCCAGTGTTTAAAGGATATGTCAGTCTTTGAAAACTAGTTTGCCCAAATTGATATTGGCATGCAGGATCAAATTGTTGAGTTTCAACATAATAAGGACTAGATGGGACTTCGGATGAATAAATAGGAGCACAACATGGTGTCGAAGCAGCCCTTGAGTGGACTCCAGCTAGTGATTGATAACCAGCTGGAAAAGATGGTGTACCATATAAATATGACTCAGGCGTACCAGAAAACATTGTGAGAATAGCAGTAGGAGGTTCCACCGTAGCTGCATCACATGACACATTCCTAGATGTTGATGGTTTCTCAGACATGTCTAGTCTATCCAAGAGCTCTCCAAGTGATTCGACAGGAACTTGCGATGAAGGAGGATTAAAAGAACCAAACTCAGGAGTAGAAGGATACAAATGAATGCCATTTCCAACATGAAATGGGGTACTAGATGTGGGATCCTCTACTATCTCCTCTATAGCAATCAGACCAGGTGGAAGAGGTAGACCATTAGGTTCGTAAAAGATTTTTGGGGCTAAAGAAGGTATAGCTTCTACAGTGACAGATACTGGAGGGGTGACACCTTCTAAATACTGAAGCTCAACTTCCAGATGTTCAGGTAAATGAACTTCAGTCTTGAAGGGAGGTTCTTGAACAACTACTAGTTCAAATGTAGCCTCCATTCAAACTGAAAGGGGTTTTGGATCAACTCTAGATGGAGTCATTTCATGTACAGAAGTGTCTACCATTACACTAGGATTAATTCTAATGTCCTCTTGTAACTGTGAAACTTCTTCTCTGAAAGCAAATGTACCAGAAATAATTAGAATAATTGTAGTCTCTGACGATGTTGAAACAAAAGTTTCAAATAAACCAGATGAATTGGACTCAGTTAAACGAGACCACTTTGTCCAGATTGGCTTCTCTTCCAGAGTCAAAGACGGTTGACTCGCTAGTCTCCATGAATGATAGGGCTTTGATTGACTTTCTTCCACAATTGCGGATTATTTGATCAACTCAAAATTAAGGGGGAAAATGATGTTATTCCGAATTCAATTAATTTTAATGACACTTGGACACAACTTTGATTTTTCAATTTTTAAGAGTCGAGAAAAGATAAAGATGACTCTAGTCTCCTTTGATTTTTGATGATCCTGAAAGGACAAGTGCTCAGATGGACCTTTTCTTTTAAAGAGTTGAAAAGGAACGAAAGTGACTTCTCCGGAGAATCTAGACAGAGGGATTACCAAACCAATCGCAAAACTACAATATACACCTTGGTGATAAATTAAAAATAAATTACCAAGGACTTATGTACGATAGTAAATCTTCCCGAATGTTATGTTTAGTGCATTGCGATCAATAAGGCGGCAGACTCAGCTTCTTATAGATAAAGGATTTAAGCCTATTGTGGTCTCCCAATATATACGTGATGGTATGAGGAGAACAAGTCCATGCTAGCACTTGTCATATCAAGGAGGACGAATCACCCAACCTTCATTGAAAATGATAGCCACCAGTTTTAACGACGCCGGAACACGTCACTAGGCTAGACCTCTAGATATGTTGCGTTATGTTCCAAAGCATTGTTAGGTTCATTGAAATTTATTTTAAAGTTGATCTTTTTTAGAGTTTTCCTTTCAATGGTTCACCACGTGATGATGATCGGAAATTCCTAAGATGCAATATACAATGATAAACAATCTTTGTTTATTTGAGCAATGAAAATCCTAGCTACTAGGGAAAGAAGATAACAATGTTTTTAATCAAAGAGCAAAGAGCACAAACTAGTGCATTCCCCTAAATCATTTTTTCGCACACAAATAAAAATGCTAAATGCAAATGCATGTACTTGTTTTCGCTTTCCTTAATGTGAAAAATTCCAAAAAGGAAAACTAAATGCAGCAAAGATCTGAAATATTTCACTCAAAATGACATTTTCGACATTTTATTCTTCAAAAGAGAAAGGAAGACTTAAAACAACACTTTTCAATTTTGAATAAAAATGATTTCGACACTTCGAGTATAAACAAATCAAACCAAGTACATGAAGAAAATTTCAATCGATTATCAAGGGAAGGAAGAATTTACAACACTTCTCTTTTCAACAATTACGACACTTTTTGTACCAAAGCGACAAATCAATTTAAACAACTTTTCGACAAAGGATTGTAAATGATGAAGAAACACACAAAAAACATTCACTAATCCTAATGTAATTGAGGCTGATCTAGGTGATGCAAGTTTCATTAAAGAAGCACTGTTCATTTGCAGCAAAACAACCAAACAAAACTGAAAAACAAGGTGAAAAACCCTCAATTTCTAGATGGAAAAAACGATCAGTCAATCATTGCTCCTGGACTTCACAGAAACTGAGATGCATCACACTTACTACAATTGGGAGGTGCGATGCATACTGAGTCACAGTGGAAGACAGTGCGATGGTCTAGGGAGTGCAACTGAAATGGGTTTTGGCTCAAATGTGGAGTTGTTTTCAATGATTTAAGGTGGGTTTTCATGAATAATGATGAGCAAAGTATAATGGAGTGCCTTGAGAGGTTATTGAGCTACCAAAATGGCATCTATATGTGCTTGCAATTCAAATGTTCAATTCATAAACTAAACTAGAGATTGACTGAAGCAGCATTCATCTACTATGCAATTGCAGAGCAAGAGTAGTTCGAAGGCTACCTGGTTGAATTCAGACTCTGTCTATAGTTTATCAAATTGAACATAAAACAAACAATAACAAAAAACAAACATTTGTTCATTCCCCAGTATGGTCACCAATTTGTTTCTGGGAAAACTAGTATTCCTAAAGAATGTTAGCCCTCTAGGTTTGGTAGCTACCCTAGAAACAACAATTTAAAGCAATTCAATGATTTCTTCTATGTGTAACAGATAAGAGAAAGGTAATGGAACCAACCTGGAACTTCCACTTAATCCCTTGCCTGATCTCTCTCCCCTTTGATAGATCCTGCAACTCCTCCCCGTACTTAACACGCTTGGAGATTACCTACATAAGTACAGCAACAAAGAACCATCAAAGCATCATGATCTATTACAACATAAACATTACAGAATTAGATATATAATGAACAAATGATAGCATTCACAAATGATAACATTCACAATTGCACGATCATATGGAAGAAAACTTGAAGAGCTTTATTAATAGAAGGGAGAATTACAACCTAGTTTTCTGATCTAGCATCATCCTCCTAGCTTCAATCCTTCTTCACCTCATGAAATAATAAGATCACTCCAACAATAAAATGTTGTTTCCTCAATTACAAACTATCAGCACTTCCTTGCAATTCACAATATTCTGTCCTCTAGATCTCTTGGATGAGGGATCCATTTATAGATGTTTGTAAGGGTGTGAGTCATCCATGGGATTTGATTAGTGTCATTCCACTTGTTACAATGGGTTCCACAAGAGAAGGGATTGGATTTTCTTAGATCCCTTATTCATCCTTGGGCGAATTCAGAGAGGCAAGTGGCATACGAGAAAGTTCTAGAAGATTCCATGAACAATCAACTAACAAATGTCCCAGACATTTGTCCATCCTTGCCCATCACACTCTATAGAAGGCCTAATTAGTATGCATCGCACCCTAGCAGTGTACCACAGTATGCATCGCACTTTTCCAGTAGAGCAGTTAGTATGGTTCAATTTAGGCAGCTTTTGGATGGTTTCTCAGATGGAACTTTTGGGGAATGATGTATTTAGATGACTATGTTCCTTTAGGGTATGAAACAACTCTTTTAGGGGCTGATGAGCCCTAATACATCGACATATAATTTTGGGGTTGATGTGCCCAAATATGTCTATAACAACCATGCAAGTATGGAACTATTCTATAAGAGTTACTGTAAAGCGAGTTAAATTTTGATGAAAAGCATGTATTGTTTGCTATAAAAGTAGAAGTATGTAACAGAGTGGTGAAAAAATATTGAATTCCTTCAACCAAAGGGCATGTTTATTTTGACTGTTTTTCCTGTAGGGCAAATGCCTAGTCGTAAATACAAGGTAATGTGTGGCATCTACAACACCATTTGACATTTAGATTTGGGATGCGATAGAGGTAATACATGCAAAGTTGTCTATTTGCATCCATTTCATGTACATGGATGAGGATATGAATGAAATATTTGATCCTTTTGAGTAGTTGGAGAGTTTGGCACAAACGATACAATGGTACAGTATGAGAACATAGGAACTAGGTCCTCTATCCAAAAGAGAAGCTTATTGTTCATGTATCTGCTAGAAAAATGTGTAGAGCTGAGAAAAATATTGTGGATCCATATGTTTCTGCAAACAAGAGGAAATCATGTAAGTAAACATATATAAATTCATTAATTGAAAGGGCAAGCATAGAAGAAAAGCATATGATTAACATTTTGAAATTAAAAGTATAGTAGAAAAATAATATAATAAAAGAACTTACAGATATGAAGGTGTTAACATGAGAGAATAGATGAAACATTTGCAAGTGGAATGCAAAGGAAGGAAAGTAACCAAGAAGAGAAGGTCTTCAAGTAGGCCGATTCACAGATTTGAAGGCAAGGTATGGTTCTTCTTTTTTCCTACGAAGGACGTATGGATTTCCTTGCATGCATGCATAGCATGTGAAGGAGAAAGCTGGAGAGATGCAAAGATCATTCAATGATTTAACTCTAGAGATGGTTTTGAATGTAAGGCCCTGATGATCAAAGTTTCCAATGTCGATTGTTGCCTTTTTAGGGTCATGCCTTGTGATTTATGGATTGTTAGGGCCCATGCCATGTGAAGGGGAAATTGTCTTCGAGAACCCCTTATTACGGGGGAGATGAGCACACATTTTGGATTTGAGCTATCCCATGCTGGACCTTTGTAGTGCATGAAATCGACCATAACAAATGAGGGTAGTTCTGGAGGGTGAGAACCATTTGTGTAATAAATAGCAACAACTTTCCCGAGAGAACCATTTACAAGGCCTGCTTCAACCCACAAGTTGCTTGTTAGAATGACATGTTGACCAATGCAAAGAATCACTTGTGTAGCAAGCTATTAATCTTCTTGGTTGGAGGAGGGAATTTATTTTCTTTACTCAACACAACAGCATGCAATAGGAAGGTTCAATTTCTTGAGCATGGTTTTATTGTGTAGTGCAACAAATTCATTAGTTGCATAGAGGTGCATAGAATTGGTGAATGTCGCAAGCTCATCTTTTGGAAGGTTGGATTTTGAGCGCATCATTAGAAGGTTCCAATCAACCTATGTGGGGGTTTCATTGTGAAAGTTGGAAAGGAGTTGACGGAATAAAACCTGCGAAGGATCTGTACCTTGTTGGTGGAAAATTTTGGAAAACATAACAACAGTATCGAAGCTCTGCCAAAGAGCATTGCCATGGGACATGCCTACATACATTGGTGCATCTTTAAGATGTGGCAATTGGGCAAGGTCCCCCAATAGGATTATAGATCGACCACCAAATGGAGTGTTTCTATTGGATGGGAAGGCCTCTCGTAAACTTTGACCAATTGGAGCAACCATTTTAGGACCAACGAAGCTCATTTCATCAATGAGAATGCATGTGACATGACGTAGTTGTTCTTGATGGTTTAGGAGGGATTGAACTTCTAGAGGGTGCATAGAGGAGACAGAGATGTGGAGGCCAGAGTGTATGATCAAATCAATGATGTGGAATGTCGCAACACCGGTCGGATAAAGTAAGAGAAGTGAGTTTTTCCCATTGACAGAGTTGGATAGGAAGGCATTTTTGAGGAAATAAATTAGGAAATATTTGTCGATGTCAACAGTGCCTTGGATGAGCATCCTTAATGGTGTGGTGGAACCATTGTTGGAGAAGTGGGAAAAATGATATTGAATACCATGAGATGGATTGGGGACAAGGAGGAAAGGGAATGCGGATTTGGAGAGGGAATTTGGTGGAGTGTTGTGGAAGAGTGGTTGAATTCTATGAAGGAAATGGTCATTTATTTCAAGTGCAAAGTGATAGGAGAGTGGTCCAAACTATGGTTTGCATCGAATTCATGATGGCCAAGCATGTCAAGCTCATCAAGGAGGATGTTGACCTGGGTGGAGTTGAGAGAGTAATTTCCATTCTTCCATGTCTATGGTTTGGGTGGCAGGGCCGGGGGGGGGGGGGGGGTGCATTGCATCAGGTGAGGGAGGCATTAGAGTCGAACATGGGTGGTTCAAAAAGAGCTCGGTGAACATGCCATGCTTGATACATGTTGGAAATTTGCTCCCAATGAGAAAAACTTTCCTCATCGGTTTCATCAATGTCGATAGGAAATCTAAGAAGAGAGAAGTACAAGAGTAGTTCACTCTAGCAAAAATCTACATAGGATGTTGAATATTTATCTAGGACTACAACGTACCAAGGAATGACGTGCACAACCTTGGGAGGAAAAATGTGCTTCCAGGGCAATGTTTTCTAGTGGGAGGAGAATGACGAGTCTCATGCGACTTCAATAAGTGGAAATGACTCTAGTGAATGAGGTCTTTGTCTCTGTGAGGCAATGAAGGGTGTTGATGGAAGATGGGCATCCAAGTTGTTTGAAACACAACGAAAAATTGTTTGTTTAAAATTGAGGTAGACAAAAGAACGGTTGCATTGGGTAAGTGAGAGCTTTTGGAGCATATGACTTGTTTCTTGTGCACCAATGTCCCTAATAGAAATAGGCTCGATCATGAGTTTGCGGATGACAGACATGGTAGGTGTATCAAGGGGGGAACTCTGTGAAAGTCGTGCAAGAATTTAGTGGTAGCTTTCGGAATTTTCCCCTGCTTTTGCCACATACTTTGCAATGTAGTTCAATATGGCATGGCAGGACAACACCAGTTGGAAGTCAATGTTAGCCCTCCAAATTGCAAGGATATGAGAGTTGTGCACATTTAGCTTGTCATCATTTCTAGCAGGAGTGTATGTTTTCTACCCAGAAGCATCGATTTGGAGAGAAGAAGTTGCAGATAATAACCAAGGGGCTCCATAACGTCAAGCAATAGTTTTATCTTTTTTGCGAAGACATATAGAGGAATGACAATTTGTGTGCCTTTGGTCATATTTCACAAGTTCCTCATAGTATTGGAGTTCATTTGATGCATATATCTCATTTTTCGCAAGGAGGTATGGATCGCATATAAATGAGCGATGTAACCCAAGAGTTCTATTGTGGAGAAGCCGAGGGTTACAAGCGATGATGTACATATTGAAAATATTTTGTCTGCATGACCGTATGCAACATTAGCCCAATCGAGGGCATTCATATTAGGTGCACTTCAAAACATAGAAACCCATGTACATATGAAGAGCCTCTATGTTTCCATTCATACCTTAATAACAAAGACGGGAAAAAAGTAAGAGGGGTGCATGAAAAGGAAAAGTAAAAAAAAAGAAAAGTGAAGGGTAAGCAATGGTAGAGCCATATCTGCATGAAAAATCCTTTACAAAGAATCCTTTTAGTAGAACCTCTTCTAAGAATATTGTGAATCTGCAATGGATGTATTGAGATGCACGATGTGGGTTTGCAACAATGTTTTGGATTCTCCATCGAGACTGATCATGTGCATTAGATGGAGGATTGGAAGGCATGGGCATATGCAAGTCATGCCATTTTGTATCAGTTGCACTTAGTGTGAAGAAGAAGGTAGGGTTACCGTATTGAATGATCGTGTTGCTTAGCTCCCCTCTAAAACAATATGCTAAAAAAATCATCAAAAAACACAGGAAGTTCATATATTGCTAAATAATTTTCTAGAATAATATGCAATATGACACTATTTCATTGATTTAAAAGAATGGGAAATATCTATTGATGGATGGGTAAAGGAATCTTGGAAATAAAATATCTCAATTTAAGTCCAACCATCAATGGAAAATGGCAAGAAAAATGTTTTTTCTCAAATTTGTTGAAGTAAGACATTCCTTCTTATTACCATAAATTGGTGGGATCATTATCTCTTTCCATTGAAGTCTACGAAGAAATGAGATACATTGGTAGGCATTTGACAACACCTTTTTGAATGAGATTGGTGGCTATTCAAACAAATGGTGCAAATTGTAATCTCATTTATGGTTCCATAAGAGTCCCTAAATAAGTAGGATATGTGAGTAAGTATTTGATAACACCTTCTTCAATAGGAATTGGATTGGAATTTGGTGGTCTAAAAGAGAGTTTGGGAATCATTACCTTGTTGATGGTTCCATTGAATTCTATGAAAAAATGGTGTAGATTGGTAGGTACTTGGCAGCACCTTCTGGAATAAAAATGAGGTTAGTGGCCTAAAAGAATGGTAAGAATCATTGTCTCCCATTAAAGCCCATGAAGAGGTGGCATATAATGGTAGGTAATTAGAGAAACCTTCTTGAACGAGATTGGTAGTCTAAAAGAGTGGTGTGAATCATTGTATCTTTTATGATTTCATTACAGTCTATGAAAAAGGGTTGATTGGAAAGTGCTTGACAAGACTTTCTTGAATGGAAATGGAATTTTCATTCTTATACTTCTATGATCAATGTTATGGGATGGATATCCTTCCATAATCATCGTATTAATCCGTTATAGATTGACATTTCAAACCAAACAAATGTGGTTGATGAATAAATAAGATTGGTAATCCAAAAAAATGATGGAAATGGCATTATTTATGATTAAATAAAGTATTGGTAATAACAAGGTAGATTAGTAGGTACGTGACCATACTTTCTTGAGTGAGAATAAAATTAGTAATACAAAAAACATTATTTGTTTTATGGTTTTGCAAATTTTATGAAAATCTTAAAATAGATATGGTTAATAAGACAATGTCATTGTTGAAAAAAAAAATAGTAATTTAAAAAATTACCAAAACCATTATTTCATCAAACACAAATATTAAAAAACAAACCAACACACACAACAAATAGCAGTGAAGATGTTTGAAAACAGTGGTGACAGGACTCAAAGATAACAAAATTTATATTTTTAATATTGAAGAGATTATCTTACTACAATGTTTGTCATTGGACACCATTATTTCACTTTGAAAATTCAAAGATTTGGGTAGATCTTCAGGAAAATTGTGAATATGGATCACGAGCATGAGCACGACGTGAACGGTTGACGTTTGTGGCAATTCCTTGCATCTCCGGTGGATTTCACTATTCACGATTTCCATGAAAATTGTGAATACGGATCACGAGCATGAGCACGACGTGAACTGTTGTCGTTTGTGGCAATTCCTTGCATTTCTGGTGGATTTAACTATTCACGATTTCCATGAAAATTATGAATATGGATCACGAGCATGAGCGCGACGTGAACTGTTGACGTTTGTGGCAATTCCTTGCATCTCTGGTGGATTTCACTATTCACGATTTCCGTGAGCATGAACACGGCGTCAATGGTTCATTCACAATTCACTTCGTTGGTGAATTTCTTGCATGAGCACGACGTTTATGGATGTATAAGTGTGGGAATCCTTGCATGAGGACGACCTCAATGGTGTTGGGTATTTTTTTTGCTTCTATGTTTGTGATGGATAAATACCAAAACCATAAAATATAAAACACAGAGGCTATGCTCTGTTTCCTTTACACCAGGATCTTTTACACAGAGAAGTCTTTTAAAAACAATTACAGAGGACAGAGTATTTCACCACCATAAAATTTCCATTCATTAAACAAAATCATTTACATATTCATCCTCTTTCACTCAGAGGGATTCACCAAAACATTTTCAC
>APFE031489091.1:75345-87865 GCA_000404065.3 Pinus taeda
TTACCTTTTCACCTGTGTGAAACAACTCATGGATTTGGAACAAAACAAGCCACTGGTTTCATTTACTTCTCCTCCTGCACTGCTGTGCAATCTTACATTACAAAACAAAATTTACTCTGCTGGATGAAAATCACTTTTACATTACAGACCCAAAATATCTATGCACTTCTGTGCATTCCCTGCAATACAAAATTCACCTCTCTGTGTTTTTACATTCGCTGCTGCGAAGTTTTCTCTCTCACTGTGTGAGATTCACAAATTTTCTCATTGACCCTGCGGACCCCTGTTTTTCTTCATATATCAAATACATTACAAATTGCATTTTTTTTAAATCCCCGCGGGTGGTTTTTTTTACAATACAAAAATCATTAGGTCAACGCTATATTAAAAAACATATAAAAAAAACTTACGAAATAGTTTCGGCCCATACTCCGTGTTAACTCGCCGTAAATGAAACATTTAAGACTTTTACCAAAAACTATATCAGTGTATTAATTTAGGGTATGGGATATGGTCCACGCATCATTGATTTCGACTGACCCACATGTACTTTGCACAGGTTTAAACGGCAGTACTTTCCCGGAGATCAAACGGCGGACAGAGAAGCACCAAGATCGGACGGATATCGGACAGGCTTAGTTGGGTGAAAGATACCTTCCGATGGATTGTCAGTGCTGATGTCAGGCCAGCATCAGCGCTTGAACAGCTGTCAGCTCCCAATTGCATCGGAGCTCGTTGCACGGAACCCGCCTTTTGCTGAAGGGTGGTGCGATATGAGACCAGCGGTTTTGATTTCCTGCGGTGGTTTTCTCCGTTGACCGCTGAACCGTGCGCGGGCAGTAAAATTATATATTTTAACAAATGGTTGATTAACTATTCTCGTGAAGTTGCTTCCATAATCACGATGTCAATCGTGAATGAGCGGCAATTCCTTGCATCTCTGGTGGATTTCACTATTCACGATTTGCATGAGCATGAACACGGCGTCAATTGTTGATTCACAATTCACTTCGTTGGTGAATTTCGTGCATCAGCACGACGTTTGTGGATGTATAAGTGGGGGAATCATGGGGATTGGGAGCCGCCCCTAAATTTCTGGGTTTCAAAGAACTCTTTTCTCTCCAACGTTATTCATTTTTCTACACGAAACAATGCATGCTGGTGTTAGGTGATCGAATACTTCCGGAAAATGTTTCTGGACTAGCATATGGATGCTCTCGGCCTCTCGGGTGACCTGGTTTCTATCCAAGATCCTTGGTGGGTCAAGGTCAAAGTATTCTCTTGCTTTGCAGGTATTTTCCTAGCCTGTCACATTCGTGGTCTCATGGGCAGAAGCCACATTTTTATATTAGAAAAAATAAAGAAGGCTAAGAGAGATATTTTGTACAACACTAATCTTACACACTATTTTATTATTGTTCACAACAGTTATAATATATAGGACATTATACAATTACTTCAACACATTTCTAGATAATGACTGTAATTCATACATTGGAATCGACACTTTTTAGACTGACGCATAGGAACTCACAATGACAACTACATACCATATGGAAGCATTACTTCTAACACTGTCCCTTAATGCTTAGATGGATAACAAGAAAAACACATATTACAACAATTAATAAATCTCTCACATCCGCTCTAGAATCTCGCAAACTCAACTCTTTCACCACCACATCTTCGAGCTATCACTTGACCTCCATTTAAAACGTAACCTCTTTTGACCATCATTGATGAACTTTGCAGGATCAACAATATTGACAACTAGGCTTGTCGGGGCTTCTGCGATAAGAGCCATCAAGTACTGAGTAATCCTATGGACCAACAATCATATGTTGGATATTTCAGTATCCGTTAGTTGATAGATGGAAGTCTGGATACTGAATGTGCTCAAGCACTGATCAAACAACTTGACCTTACACAATTCAGATACCATGAGTTCCAATTTTAAAACCAACCCTTCTTATAACAAAAATTACTAACATACAAAAATTTACATTTTGGAACTTCTAGTTTAAAAATCATCAACCTTTTTATAACTAATAAAAACACAAACACCAACACCATCTCTCACACTCTTTTTTTTTTTTTCACGGCAACACGATTCATTAAATTAGCTACTCTAATGATCTTCACTGCTTTCCACAAGAGAGCCGACGGGAGAGCACATCATTGCAAAGGAAAAAAAAAAATCTATGGATAAATCCACAACATAGATCCGCTGCTCCGCAATCGTTTATGCCATGCAGATCAAGATGAGAAGACCGACAGAAACACACTGATTCTTTACGCCACCTAGATCAGGAAGAGAAAACCGACAACGTTCTTTTGAGAGGGACGATAACACCTAAAGAGCGAACTCTGCAACATGAGACCGGAGATGGATTCTTTGGACTTAAAGCTCCTATACCACAACATAGTCAATAGTGAAAAAAAACTTGTTTCATGCTTACGATCCGTGACTTTGCTAAAGGTGAGACCCCTGGATCTCAAATCCCACTGAAGTCTTGGTCTTTTTCTACGTCAGGGTGATGATTTTCAAACATATCACTTTAGCAGATATGTGTTTTGAGCAAGAGTTCAAGCCACAGTCTCCCACAGAACTCGCTTCATCTGCCCAACACTCTATCTTCTACCCGATATTACTCCAATCGCAACAGCTCCAACGGATTCTGATTTTGATTGCACAGGATAAGGAGCAGATCTACACGGTAGTTAAAACCCTTCACACCTCCTCCAATATTCAACGAGAATTTTAGATGCAGCGGCAGATCATTGACCTACTGACTCAATGGAGATTCCACGTGGAAATCACTGTGTCTCTACACAGATCAATGATGCACACAAAACACTTCAGCATAAATAAAAATACTAAAATTTCACACACATTTCACACCCTCTATATCTATCTATTTTACAAAGGTTATATCTATCTATCTATTTTACAAAGCAGTAAAATTCAAGGTTCTCTTATTTTCCTGGCCTTCCTATAAGGAATCAGTCCAGAATAGGGTCAGATACCATATTAGAAAAATAAAGAAGACTAAGAAAGATTTTGCACAACACCAATTTCACACTCTATTTTATTATTGTTCACAACCGTTACAATATATAGAACATAATATACTTACTTCAACACATTTATAGATAATGACTCCAGATCATATATTGGAATCAATATCTAAATTAATCAAGGAAACTCACAATGACAACTACACACCACATAGAAACATTACTTCTAAAATTTTACTGTTTATAACCGTGAAACATTTTCTTGATCATCTGATCGAGCCGGAGTTACAGATCTTTCTTCCCTCGTCATTGCGAGAATCTAAATTGCACTATCAGCTTGAATGAGATCTGGGGATGCACCGGAAGCATCGATGTCATGGCTGACCGTATTAAAGATATTATACTGGAACATAACCTGGTGGACATATGTCCCTCCTCACTTATTCCCACTTGGGACAATGGGAGGTCGGGCGAGGGATACATTGCAAAGCCACTCGATCACTTTCTTCTGCATGACCAGATTATCGAGAGGCTTGGGATGGTTTCTTTTGAAGTGATTCGCTGCCACATATCTGACCACAGGCCTATTGCTCTCCATTGGCGACGGGACGAGTACTGAGGTGGCATGCCCTTTAAATTTAACCGGGTATGGCTTGAGGACCCTGCACATAATGCCCTTGTTCACGATATATGGAACAAAGTTAAGGTTCGGAGCACCTCCCACGTGCAGCACATACTCGACAAACTGGGGGTCCTGCGGCAGGAGGCTAAGCAATGGGAGAAAAGGAAAAATAGGCATATGAACAGAGAACGTGTTGCTATAACTAATGAACTCTTGAAGATTCGCCCTCACTTAATAGAACATTCGCTCCTTGGTGATATTAGAAGCCGCATTCATGCACTGGAATCTCAAAATCAAAAACTACTTTATATAAAGGAGACAACATGGAGATTAAAAAGAAGAGCAATTAGATCCGGGAAGGAGACCGGAATACCAAATTTTACCATAGATTTGCAAATATCAGGCATAAGACAAACTCTATTTTCGAGATTTTTCATTCAAATGGAAACAAATTTCAGTGACAGAAGGACCGAGCTGCTATTTCCCATTTCCAAAATGCTTATAGTCAAACGACGTTGGTCTACCTGGAGGATCAAATCTGGGGAGTTGAACATTTTCCCAAATCGAGTACTCTTCCAACCTATCACGGCTGCGGAAATCCTGGGGATTCTCAAATCTTTCAAGGGTGATAAGATCCCCGGCCCCGACGGTTGGACCGTGGAACTCTTCACACATTTGTTCGACCTCTTCCAACAGGATCTTGTGGACATGGATGAGGAATCTCGGGGGTTCTAGGTTATATTCATCACCATTTAAATTCCACATACATTGCACTGATTTCGAAGAAGCCACATTCTCACACTTTTTCATACTTTCGCCCGATCTCTCTCTGTAATCTTGTTTACAAGATTATCTCTAAGACTATTGCAAATCGAATGTGGCATTCCCTCTCTATGTTCATCTCCCCCCGCAGTTCGGTTTTCTAAAAATTGACAGATACATGACGTTGTTGTGATCGCCCAGGAATCTCTAGACTCTATTCATACAAAAAAAATTAAATGCAGCTATCATAAAAGTGGACCTTAAAAAAGCTTTTGACTGTTTGGATTGGGGCTATTTGCGATTGGTTCTCTACAAAGTTGGTATACAATCCTGTGTCACCGAGTGGATTATGGCCTCTGTCTCTAATGTACAATTTGTTGTGATTATCAATGGATACCCGACGGCCTGCTTCAAAGTTAGGAGGGTTCTTCGATAGGGCTGCTCACTATCCCCTCTCTTATTCATTCTTGCTATGGACTAGTTTTAAAAATGTTATTGCTGAGGGTTATTTTCATGTTCTTCACATTCTCAAGAACATAAAGATCTCGCACAGCTTCTTCACCAACGACGTGCTCATCATGGGGATCCTCAATAGGTTTGCTTGGTTACACCTCTTCCCTATTTTCACTAAGTTTGAGAATGAATCAAGATTAATTTTGAATCAATGTAAATTTTCTATTGTACATGACAAATGTGATAGGGAAATTATAGATTACATTCGAAGATTGTTTGGAGTACCTTCTCATATACTGATTGGAGGTATGAAATATTTCCATTTCCATATTAAGCCATGTAGTTAGGTTCCATATTAAGCCATGTAGTTAGGTCCATGACTGGTTGTGGCTTGTTGATAGATTCTATTAGAAAATTCCGGGCTGGGAACACTGAGGCCTTTCCATGGGAGGTTGTTTCACCTTAACACAACTTGTGATCACACAGATGGGAGTGTACTGGGCACACTTATTCCATTTGCGTATCACCATCATCAAAAAATTAAATGGGATCATAGCTAATTTTATCTGGTCTAGTATGAAAAATAAGAATAAATATCATCTTACCAAACTGGATCACATTTCCATGCCGAAGCGCCTGGGTGGCTGGGGCATTTTGAATCTGAGGAGATTCGGCTATGGCATTTTGAATCTGAGGAGATTCGGCTATGCATTATTGCTTAAATCTCTATGTAGAGGGATATTTGGGGAAGGCAACTGTGGCATGATCATCAAGCATAAATATCTGAAGGATATTGATTTTCTTGTTTCATTGCGTAGAGGGTGTATTGGCTGCAAAACAAGCTCTGGTATTTCAAGGCTCAGCTTCACAAAAGTTTGCCACTATTTCCTTTCACTTCTCGCCTGGAAAATAGGTACTGGACGCCACATTGTTATTGAATAGGATAACATTCGAGGTCTTGAAGATCTTGACAAGGTCCCGAACTGTCTCATACAATGGCTAAACTACAAAGGCATATACTTATGGTAACAAGTCATATCGACATGGCATGACAGATGCCATATCTAGAAACGGTTCGTGGAGGTGGGACTAAATGGACCGACTGCACTAGAATGGGAAAGGCTTCGGGCATAGCTTCAACTGATCGGAATTTGTAGAGATGTGGAAAGAGATATGATCATCTGGAGGGGTAAAATGAAGGGTGCTAACATTATGGTGGCGGATACATATCATATTCTTTGCTATTAGGAGGAAATACAACCTGAGGTATGCTGGTTTTTTAAATTCTGGAACACAAATATTCCTTCTAAAATCACCCTTTTCCTTTTGTTAGTGTGGAAAAACAAAAATTTGACGTGGGCAAATCTCCAAAAAAGAAATTGGTATAGTCCTGGAATATGTGTGCTTTGCAGGAGTGCGGAAGAAAACAACCTCCACTTGTTCATAACTTGCCGTATTGCTTCTAAAATTTGGCACAATCTTGCTCTAGTTTTTGGTTTTCAATTCTCACAGTTTACTTACATTTCTGACTGCCTCGAATGGTGGAGCCAGCCGAATGTCACCCGGCGTTACATCCCTCCTATTTTCTTTTGGGAGATCTGGAGGTGGAGAAATAACATCATCTTCAAAAATTTCATAAAAAACAACCAGAACAAACTTTTTGGGTTTAGTGGGGTGCGGGAATTGGCACAAATACAAAGGCATAAGCCATGGCATTATGGGAACTACTTTGGTCCACTAATTTCCTGAACATTCCTACAATCCACATATATGGAGATTCCAAGATCATCATTGATTTTGTCGGTGGCCATGCAACAATATCCCAACCATCACTTCAAGGTTGGTTGCTACAAATCACATCCTTTGGAATTCACACAATCTCTCTACAATACAGCATATTGGCACAGAATTCAACCAAGCTGCGTATGGACTATCTAAGAAATGACTACAGGACAAGCTAGATGGTTTACATATTAAAGTGAAAATGGGGGACTCTTGCATGGAGGTCGGGGTGCTGCCCTGCCAGAATAAAAACTCTTCTCCCTGATTTCAATTTTTTGTTTATCTAATAGACTTACACTGATTTTTGCTCCTCTATTACTATCTTCTTTGTTTCTGTCTTTCACATCACATCTTGCCTATTATAGACAATGCTTGAAGTACTGGGAACTATTAGACTTTTTGTGATCTTTTGAATATGGTATATACATTATACAGTGTATATAGACGGGCACTAAATGGATGACAATATGTTTGACTGTTGACTATGGAATTACACCAGTTTCTATTTTTTTGATATTGTAGCTATATTGAGTGCTTTGCCCTACAGTGAAGTATATGTAATTATTTTGTGAATGATATATACTGAAAAAAAAAAATTGTGGGAATCAAGACGTCAATGCCTCATTAACTATTCTCGTGAAGTTCCTTGCATAATCACGATGTCAATCGTTCATTCACGATTGACATTATTTACTATTTGCACACTATGTTTATGTTATTTAAAAACACTGTTTTTCAAGTTTATGCGTGGGTTTTACTTTTATAAGTCGAACTTAATCTCTGTGCTGTATTATAAATAAATGAGGGACCATTCATTCAATGCATTGTTTCTTATTGTTATACTTCATAATCCATTCCCTTCCAGTAGGCTATGGAGATCTGCCATGTTCCTTCGCTTCTCTTTATTACGAGAATGTCTCTCTTCGTTTATTTCATTCTCTGTCACTCCATTTGTATTCTCCGCGGTTCAATTACCTGATCGTGGGCGTCCTCATCTCAGCAATGCTTCTGATCAAGAGGCTCTGCTTGGATTCATGTCTGCAACTGCATATGACACATGCCAATCATTACACACTTCCTGGAAACCAAATGTTTCGTTCTGCGAATGGACAGGTGTCATATGCAGTCGACGCAGACAGAGAGTGGTTTCTCTCAATGTTTCAAACATGAGATTACAAGGTACAATCTCTCCTCTGCTCGGTAATCTCTCCTTTCATAGGATTCTCGACCTTAGCAATAACACTTTTCATGGTCACATTCCTTATCCATTCCTTATCCATTGGGAAATTCGCTTCGTTTAAACACACTTTCCCTGTCTCTGAATGAACTGAATGAACTCCAAGGTTCTATTCCGCCCACTCTTGGCAGGTGCCGTCGTTTACAGATCCTCTCAATGGACACTAACGATCTCACAGGTACAATACCAGCCTGGTTGGGAAACATATCTTCTTTGCACAAGATAGACTTGCCTACCAATAACCTTCACGGGAGTATTCCATCCGAATTGGGCATGCTGAGCCAGGTGCGCGTTATAAATCTGGGTGGTAATAATCTCACAGGACAAATTCCATCTCCCTTGTCTAACTGCACCTGTCTTCAAATATTGGATATTGATAGTAACCAGTTTACTGGTAACATTCCCGTAGAGTTATGTACCAAGAGCACCCAGTTGACCACACTCTTTAAGGGTGATAATCAGTTGAGCGGCAACATTTTTGTTGGGGATTTTTTGGTAAAATTCTAAAAACAAACAAACAAATTACACAGAGATAATGCTCTGTTTTTCTCCAGGATCTTTTGCATAGGATGCTCGAAAAATTTCTGAGAAGAGAGTATTACACAACCATAAAAGACTTTATATTCATTAATAAAAGACTGATACAAAATTCATCCTCTTTCACTGAGAGGTATTCACCAAAAGAAATTCAACAATCAAAGTTACTCAGTCTCCTCCTGAGATTTTACGCTGTGTGAAAATCTCATTTACATTTACTGCTGTAAAACAAACTTTTACATATACTGCTGTAAAAATAAAATTCACATTATGCACTTTGCATATTACAAAAACTTCATCTTAGTTTTTCTTTGACTTCACCCTCGCACTGTTGTGCAAACTTCAGTTCATTTCAGAAGTCCATTGTTACATTCACACTGCTGTGTGTGTTTTTCACCTACACACTGCTTCCCCTATTTCATTACATGCTCCCCTGTATTTTTCTACATACACTTCTCCGAGCTGCTGTGCGTTTCATTCCAAAATACAATTGACAAAAAAAAAACATTACAATGTGTTTTACTTGTTCATTAAAACAAAAAATTACACCCGGGAATTTAAAACAATATAATTAAAAACTATATGCTATGCCCATACCTATTTTAAATTCGCCTTACCTCCGTAGGAAATAAAAACATTAAAATTAAAAGTTTGGACCAACCTTTTACCTATCACAATAACTTAGCATTAAATACTTTTACCCCGGTCAAACAAAAAACTTTTATGGCACATCAAATTTATTTGCTGGCAGCTTGATTTCAATCGACGGTGGATAATGATGAACTCAATCAGACGATTCAAAACAATATCGGGAGACCCTTTGTTACCGAACTTTACCTCCCGGTGGAAAGTGGTTTTGGAGACGTACAGTTGGACACGCGTAAAAATCCTCCCGATGGAAAGTGGTTTTGGAGACGTACAGTTGGACATGCCTAAAAATTTTATTGCATCGGGCGCGTTTGTACGAAAACCACTTATAAACCAAAAGCGGTTCAATAAACTTTGATGATTTTGGAAATAGTTTTTAAAGTTTACTTTTTAATGCTGCTGCACGGCAAGTTGAAATTAATATTTCAACCATTCCTCCTTCCCTCTTCAATTGTACGAAGCTTCAAAAAATATGTTTACCATATAACCAGCTCCAGCTCAGCGGAGTAGTGTCCACGGAGTTCGGTAAGTTAACGCAGCTCAAAATGCTTAACTTAGGCCATAATCAATTTGTTAGTGGCAGCACCACGAGCTTGCCTATACTTACTGCCAACTGTTCCACTTTAGAAAAGATATTTTTATTTCGTAATAATTTCAAGGGATGTTTGCCTCAATGGGCCACCTCTTTACAAAAATAGAATTTTGTAGAATTGAGACTTCTGTGATTTGTCATAGTTATAAAGAAAGCTTCAGCGTAAATTACATAAGAAAGATTTCTGCCAACGCGTTTCGAACCAACCAATGTGGTTCATCGTCAGGACAAGTTGAAATCTAGCTCAGCGTTTTAAATAGTCCATGCAGAGACTCCAACGGCTACTTAATCATTCCAGAACCCCAGTGAAACGACCTCACATTAATTTAAAAATCAAAGCTAGGTTAATCTGGTAAAACTACTTTATTTATTTAATTTCAACTATTACCCTATTATACGTAAAAATATGGACATGTTAATATTTATTTAATTAATTGATTAAATCTAACCTAAATGTATAATCTCATACTTTAATTATTGAACCTAATCTTCTTAAAAGCCCTATTAGTTATTATTGTTACCCTAATTGAATTTATCTTATTTATAATTAATTTTATAGAAACGGTTAAAAAGGGTCAATTAAAAATTAATTTATTAATATATTGAAATAATAATGCATTATATATGGGTTAATTATTAGAAAAATAATATGTATATAATAATACTATAAAAATAATTACATACCAAGTTAGTAAATATATATATAAGTCTTAAATAAAATAAGAAGGATTATATGTATTAATGTTATAGAACAAGGTTAAAATCGATATTATATATAAACTAATTTTTAATGTTATATGCATAAACACAATAGTATATAATAATATTAAAATAGATATTAATTAATTAGTGTATTTAAATTAATCTATATAAGTCATACATAACAATACTATGCTATGGTTAATCTGGTAAAAATAATTCATTTATTTAATGTACATATATATGTGTTAGAATTTATTTAATTAATTGATTGAATCTAACCTAAATCTATATGTATATTCTAATACTTTAATTATTGAACCTAATCTACTTAAAACCCTATTTGTTATTATTGTTACCCTAATTGAATTTATCTTATAATTAATTTATAATTAATTTTATAGAAATGGTTAAATGGTCAATTAAAAATTAATTTATTAATATATTGAAATAATAATGCATTATATATGAGTTAATTATTAAGAATATAAGTGTAAAATAATAATATATATAATAGATACTATAAAATTAATTAGTTAACAAATTTATATTAATCTATATATGAGTCTTAAATAAAATAAGAAGGGTTATATGTATTAATTTTATAGAACCAAGGTTAAAATCGATATTATATATAAATTAATTTTTAATGCTATATGCATAAACACAATAGTATATATAATTAATAATATTAAAAATAGATATTAATTAATTAATGCATTTAAATAATCTATATAAGTCCTAAATAACAAAACTATGCTATGGTTATACTATTAATAAATCTAATATAAAGAGGGACAAATAGAAAAAAGAATTAAAATAAAGAAAAACCAGACTCACAGGAACAAAAACACGCCCACCCAGAGAAAGAACCAGGAAGAACAGAGGGGGGAGGAAGAAAACTTAAGACGACAACGCAGGGATCCAATTCCGACTAACCTTCCATCCATCGTCTCTGTTGAGATTGATGGGTCTTCGCTCAATTTCGATAGCTTCCCTTAACTTGCGATGATGAAATCGGTCAACCCTGGCAATGACTTTGGCCTCTTCTATGCAGACAAGATGCTTAGTTTTGTCCACATGCTCTGCTAGAGCTGAGGACTTTATTCTACCATGCCTCAGGTCGGCTGCATGCTCACCAATTCTCTGTTGGATGGAGCGCCCTGTTTCCCCTATATAAGGGGTCCCACAAGAGCAAGGAATCAGATAGACCCCTTTCATGGCTTTGGGGTCGACCGGATCCTTTACTGACCTCAGGGAGTTACAAATGGTTCTGAGAGGTCTGAAGGTTGAGGGGATATCAAACTTCCTAAGGATCCGTGCAATCCGATCCGTGGTCCCTTGGATATATGGAATATGGACACCTGGACGGCGCTCCTTAGGTTCTTTTTTACTAAAAGCATTTTTGGAGGCAGTAAGGAAGGCCTTATGACCAAGGTGCCTGCTATATCCGTTCTCCACAAAGACATCGAGGAGGTGGTTTCTCTCCCTATCCAGGTTATCTTTATCCGAGATCCTGAGGGCACGCGTAGCCAGGGTGTTGAGAACACCCATCTTCTGAGCAGGGAAATGATGGGAATTAGCGTGAAGATACTGCTCTGTGTGCGTCTTCTTACGGTACACCGCGTGAGAGAGAGAGCCGTCCAACCTCCTGGAAAAAAGAATATCCAGGAAAGGGAGGCTGCCATTGTCCTCCTTTTCCATGGTGAACTTTATGGCAGAGGACTGGCCGTTGAGGTGATCCAGGAAATGATCAAGCTCTTCATGGCCATGGGGCCAGATGACATTGGTGTCATCTACATACCTTTTCCACAGCTTCGGAAGGAGACGGGCCGAGGCTAGAGCCTTGGCCTCGAAATCTTCCATAAAAAGATTAGCCACGATTGGGGAGAGGGGGGAACCCATGGCAACGCCACAGGTTTGTTCATAGAACTCCCCTTCGAAACTGAAGAAGGTGGAAGTGAGACATACCTCAACAAGATGCGCGGTGTCCGGATCTGTTAGGCGATGTATCACTTCCATGGCTTCTCTAATGGGAATGCACGTGAACAAGGAGACAACATCAAAACTGACAAGAATGTCCTCAGGGTCCAGCCTAATATCCTTGAGAACCGAGATGAAGGACGCAGAGTCCTTCACGAAGGACTCAGTACGGCCCACAAGAGGTTTC
>APFE031489091.1:91630-134985 GCA_000404065.3 Pinus taeda
TTCCTGGCTCTTAAGCTGAAACCTCTTGTGGGCCGTACTGAGTCCTTCGTGAAGGACTCTGCGTCCTTCATCTCGGTTCTCAAGGATATTAGGCTGGACCCTGAGGACATTCTTGTCAGTTTTGATGTTGTCTCCTTGTTCACGTGCATTCCCATTAGAGAAGCCATGGAAGTGATACATCGCCTAACAGATCCGGACACCGCGCATCTTGTTGAGGTATGTCTCACTTCCACCTTCTTCAGTTTCGAAGGGGAGTTCTATGAACAAACCTGTGGCGTTGCCATGGGTTCCCCCCTCTCCCCAATCGTGGCTAATCTTTTTATGGAAGATTTCGAGGCCAAGGCTCTAGCCTCGGCCCGTCTCCTTCCGAAGCTGTGGAAAAGGTATGTAGATGACACCAATGTCATCTGGCCCCATGGCCATGAAGAGCTTGATCATTTCCTGGATCACCTCAACGGCCAGTCCTCTGCCATAAAGTTCACCATGGAAAAGGAGGACAATGGCAGCCTCCCTTTCCTGGATATTCTTTTTTCCAGGAGGTTGGACGGCTCTCTCTCTCACGCGGTGTACCGTAAGAAGACGCACACAGAGCAGTATCTTCACGCTAATTCCCATCATTTCCCTGCTCAGAAGATGGGTGTTCTCAACACCCTGGCTACGCGTGCCCTCAGGATCTCGGATAAAGATAACCTGGATAGGGAGAGAAACCACCTCCTCGATGTCTTTGTGGAGAACGGATATAGCAGGCACCTTGGTCATAAGGCCTTCCTTACTGCCTCCAAAAATGCTTTTAGTAAAAAAGAACCTAAGGAGCGCCGTCCAGGTGTCCATATTCCATATATCCAAGGGACCACGGATCGGATTGCACGGATCCTTAGGAAGTTTGATATCCCCTCAACCTTCAGACCTCTCAGAACCATTTGTAACTCCCTGAGGTCAGTAAAGGATCCGGTCGACCCCAAAGCCATGAAAGGGGTCTATCTGATTCCTTGCTCTTGTGGGACCCCTTATATAGGGGAAACAGGGCGCTCCATCCAACAGAGAATTGGTGAGCATGCAGCCGACCTGAGGCATGGTAGAATAAAGTCCTCAGCTCTAGCAGAGCATGTGGACAAAACTAAGCATCTTGTCTGCATAGAAGAGGCCAAAGTCATTGCCAGGGTTGACCGATTTCATCATCGCAAGTTAAGGGAAGCTATCGAAATTGAGCGAAGACCCATCAATCTCAACAGAGACGATGGATGGAAGGTTAGTAGGAATTGGATCCCTGCGTTGTCGTCTTAAGTCTTCTTCCTCCCCCCTCTGTTCTTCCAGGTTCTTTCTCTGGGTGGGCGTGTTTTTGTTCCTGTGAGTCTGGTTTTTCTTTATTTTAATTCTTTTTTCTATTTGTCCCTCTTTATATTAGATTTATTAATAGTATATCCATAGCTTAGTATTGTTATTTAGGGCTTATATAGATTATTTAAATGCATTAATTAACTAATATCTATTTTTAATATTATTAATTATATATACTATTGTGTTTATGCATATAGCATTAAAAATTAATTTATATATAATATCGATTTTAACCTTGGTTCTATAAAATTAATACATATAACCCTTCTTATTTTATTTAAGACTCATATATAGATTAATATAAATTTGTTAACTAATTAATTTTATAGTATCTATTATATATATTATTATTTTACACTTATATTCTTAATAATTAACTCATATATAATGCATTATTATTTCAATATATTAATAAATTAATTTTTAATTGACCATTTAACCATTTCTATAAAATTAATTATAAATTAATTATAAGATAAATTCAATTAGGGTAACAATAATAACAAATAGGGTTTTAAGTAGATTAGGTTCAATAATTAAAGTATTAGAATATACATATAGATTTAGGTTAGATTCAATCAATTAATTAAATAAATTCTAACACATATATATGTACATTAAATAAATGAATTATTTTTACCAGATTAACCATAGCATAGTATTGTTATGTATGACTTATATAGATTAATTTAAATACACTAATTAATTAATATCTATTTTAATATTATTATATACTATTGTGTTTATGCATATAACATTAAAAATTAGTTTATATATAATATCGATTTTAACCTTGTTCTATAACATTAATACATATAATCCTTCTATTTTATTTAGGACATATATATATTAGTTTAAATTAGTTAACTAATTATTTTTATAGTATGTATTATATATATTATTATTTTACACTTATAATCTTAATAATTAACTTATATATTATACATTATTATTTCAATATATTAATAAATTAATTTTTAATTGACCCAATTTAACCGTCTTCTATAAAATTAATTATAAATAAGATAAATTCAATTAGGGTAACAATAATAACAAATAGGGCATTTAAGAAGATTAGGTTCAATAATTAAAGTATGAGATTATACATTTAGGTTAGATTTAATCAATTAATTAAATAAATATTAACATGTCCATATTTTTACGTATAATAGGGTAATAGTTGAAATTAAATAAATAAAGTAGTTTTACCAGATTAACCTAGCTTTGATTTTTAAATTAATGTGAGGTCGTTTCACTGGGGTTCTGGAATGATTAAGTAGCCGTTGGAGTGTTTTAGCCGTTGGAGTCTCTGCATGGACTATTTAAAACGCTGAGCTAGATCTGTATTTTCAACTTGTCCTGACGATGAACCACATTGGTTGGTTCGAAACGCGTTGGCAGAAATCTTTCTTATGTGATTTACGCTGAAGCTTTCTTTATAAAAATAGAATTTATAGACTTGGGAAGAGAATGAATTAACAGGAGAAATACCTTCACAGCTTGGAAACTTAAGTAGTTTAATTACGTTTTTTTTAGATTTTAATAATTTAACAGGGGCTATCCCTTCTTCCCTTAATATGCTACAAAAGTTGCAAGAGTTAGATATAAAATTCAATTATTTACAAGGAAACATCTCTTCTAATCCCTTCTAATATTGGACAACTCGCAACTCTAGGGTATTTAGATCTCTCTAGAAATAATATTGGACAACTCGCAACTTTAGGGTATTTAGATCTCTCTAGAAATAATTTTGAAGGGAATCCTATGCTACAAAAGTTGCAAGAGTTAGATATAAAATTCAATTATTTACAAGGAAACATCCCTTCTAATCCCTTCTAATATTGGACAACTCGCAACTTTAGGGTATTTAGATCTCTCTAGAAATAATTTTGAAGGAAGGATTCCCGATTCTGTTGCCAACTTCCAAGAGTTGAGATATCTATATCTTTCCTATAATCAATTATGAGGTAATATACCTCCAAATTTAGGGAAATGTGTGAACCTATTAGACCTAGACCTGTCATACAATAGGCTCACTGGGAAAATACCTCCAGAGGTTGCAGGGCTTGAAAATTTAGCTTTGTCTTTCAACCTTTCAAACAATTTATTTCATGGATCTGTGCCTTTAGGAATAAGCAAGATGACTATGCTTCAAGCTATAGATGTTTCTACAAATCAGTTAAATGGCTACATTCCAAGTGCACTCCAAAGTTGCGAAGAAATAAAATACCTTAAACTTTCCCACAACAGACTTCAAGGTCCAATTCCAGTTACACTCAATGAACTTCAAAGTCTTGAGAATATGGATTTCTCCTACGACAATTTATCAGGTGGAATACCCTTGTCATTGGAAAAGCTCAAAATGCTTGGCCATTGTAATTTTTCTTTCAACAAGTTGTCAAGAGAAGTCCCTAAAGGAGGTATTTTCAAAAAGCTTGGTGCCATGGCATTCATGAGAAATCCTTACCTCTGTGGACCTTGGGTAAGTCTACCACCATGCTCTGCGCACAAACATCAAAGTGTTTGGCATGCAAAAAGACTTATCATGCCTATGGTCATTGTTGTAGGGATTCTTGTATTGTGTTTGCTTTTTGGAGTCTTCCGGATTCAAAATTGCAAGAAACATATTCATACAGAGGCTGCAACATCCTTCACTACAGAGCATCGAAGAATTTCATATGGAGAGATCATGACATCAACAAATGAATTTAGTGATGCCAACTTGTTAGGAGTTGGTAGTTTTGGAAAAATGTACAAAGGAGTTCTAAATGATGGCACAATTGTTGCTATCAAGCTTCTCAATTTGGAAAATGAGGGGGCCGAGAAGTCTTTTGACAAGGAATGCAAAGTTTTGGGTAAAGTTAGGCACCGAAATTTGATTAGAATCATAACATGTTATTCAGACCTCCAAATGAAAGCTTTGATATTTCCATTAATGAAAAATGGAAGCTTAGAGAAGTGGTTATATCCTAATGGCCAAGAAGAAAGTAATTTGAGCTTGTTTCAAAGGTTGAATATAGCAATAGATATCGCACAAGGCATGGCATATCTCCATCATCATTGTTTTTTGCAAGTGCTCCATTGTGATATGAAACCTAGCAATGTCCTTCTAGACGAAGATATGACAGTGTATTTAACAGACTTTGGCATTGCTAGTATATGTTTTGCAAATTCAAAGGATTCAAACATCACTTCAACACATGCACTCAAAGGATCAATAGGCTACATTCCTCCAAGTATTATGTGATTAAATAGCATATCAAAGAAATGTTAGGCATTATATGAACTACCATATGAAATAAATGCTAGGTATTATATTAACTAGATAGCATAGTAAGCAATGTTGGAAATTTCGTATTTTTATTAAAATTTGTATATCATAAACCTTACCATGAGAATATTTTGATGTAGAATATGGATTGGGTGGGACTGCCACGACAAAAAGTGATGTTTATAGTTATGGAATAGTATTATTGGAGATGTTGACCAAAAAGAAGCCTACACACAACATCTTTGTGGAAGGAATGAACTTGCATACATGGGAAGGTAGTGGTTTTCTGAACCTTGTAAAAGACATGGTCGATGGGAGTCTATTGAGGAAGACAAGTATGTGCACTGTAGAAGATAAAGAGCTTAATTGCTTTAGTCAACTCATAAGACTAGGTTTCCTATGCATAAAAGAATCTCCTAAAGCACAACCTACTATGATAGACATTGTGAATAAGTTGCAAAGCATCAAAGATACTTTTTTGGGAGCTACAGGGATTCCAAAATTTCAATCAGAAATATGACATTTACTAAGCAGTACAAGTACTACTGATGACAACATTGGCAAAGGCCAAAGTTCTTCTAGTTTATTGTAAAGGAGTAGTGGTTGTATAATTAAGCCATGAATTAATTTGATCCATTATAAGCTGTTTAAGTAAACTATGTAGTTTGAATCATTTGTCATTAGTTCCATTAATTCAAGTCTTGTTCTTCTCTCCTCTATGCAATTTATTCGTAGTTTTATTCTTCTCTCCTTTATTTCACATGTCTATTGTAACTTATTGGGCACATGAGCATGAACAATAAAGTGATATACCATAAATAGTGTCCTGCAAATGTTTCTACAACTATAAAACTCCCTATTCTTATTTTAGAAAATCTTTACGTCAATCTTATAAAATTCCCTATTCTTATTTTAGAAAATCTTTATTTATAACAATATTATTGTTCAATATAAAATGCAATGCAATTTGGCCTTATTTGTATTGTTCAGGGCATATAAATATGCCAAAGGTTTTGTATTTGTTTTAAAGGATTAAAGAGCAGGTCAGCAATTTTGTTTGCACAAGCATTCATGAAACATGAACATGAATCTTATACTTTTTTTTTTAAGATGTTCATCGTTTACACGAGCACTATGAAGCCACAGTTGTATCAGAAGATCAGTCTGTACCATACACAGTTCTACCTTATTCCCAGAACAATTAAGAATTATGTTGGACACCTAATTTTCATAGGTGGTAAGCTGTAAGGTGAAATTGGCAGCACAATTGTTGTAATTAGCTCAAGATTTAAACTTGAATCTGTAGGGTGAAATTGGTAGCACAATTATTGTAATTAGTTCAAGATTTAGACTTAGAAACTTTGATGTCCAATCTGTGGTACTACACAAATTGTCTGCTGAGTTTGGAGATATTTTCCTATTCCAGGAAGAGTATTATGTTGAGAGTGCGTTTCCAGAGGAATTTCCAGTCATGTTTCAAAGTGTCCCAGTTTTGATCCTCCAGATGTAGAGTCAGGGTTTGTAAGGCAGCATCACACATGCTTGCATCAGAAATCTGTTGCTATAACATTCCTAGACCTTCAATGATCAAATGGAGAAGACGCTTGGAGCTGCTGCTGGGCTCGAAATAAACCTGGTCTGTGCGTGTTGAGTTGCTTGGCACATCAATTTTTTTTGCCATTTTTTCAGGCGCAATGATGAAAGTACATATGGGCATGGCATCAATTGCTAAAGAACAACATGCCAGCAATGGATTCAATCTTGATAAGAGCAACCTGCCAGCAATGGATTCAATCTTGATAAGAGCAACATGCCAGCAATGGATTCAGTCTTTATAAGAGCAATTTTCATCCTAGGCATGAAAGGTTATGTAATCCTGCGCTCAGGACACACCATAACACAAGAAAATCTGAAGATTCGTATTTGTTGAAAAGGGAGGGCCGACCTATCTCAGCATACATTACGGCTGACCTATCTTTTGTTATTGGAAGAAGGCATATTCAGGATCTATCAAGAATGGAGAAATAAAAGGGCTGTCGGATCGTCTGTTGTTATGAACCAGCGTCAGACGCTCCTTTGGAGTTCCAACCCATGTGTGATGATCTGAGGAAGTATTGAGCTGGGTGGCGATATTTTTTGTCATGTTTCCAAACATGTTTACTCCGTCAATGAAAACCTGTAGCAGCATCGATTAGAGCCATATGTAATAGCCAAATAAGTAAAGCGATATTAAACGATTAAAGCTAGAAGTACGGAAAACTGCAGAAGCAGCAACAAGGCATGCCTTTTCTCAGGATTCCTTGACTCATAGAGGATGCTTACACATTTAGTCATGCATACTTCTGGACTGCGCTTCATTTGTAAATAAATATGTCCTTGTGTGGCCTGAAAACAATCTAATTCTGGCTCTATATATGACAGCAATACCATGGACTGGTTGGACCCGAAAATTGAGGTGCCATTTTTCTTTTTCCTAAACTCAATCACAATAAAAGCACCTTGGATTCATTGAGACAACCATGTTTTTGAGGAGGTAAGTATCACTACCACATCTCTTCCTTTAGGTATCACCACCACATCCCTTCCTTGGAAACGGGAGATCCACTTATTAAGGAATTTATTGGGAAGTGTGTAGCATTCAAACTTGAAACTCAGTGTATGGAACTCTTGTTTTTATAAAGATTGGTTAGCTGTATTATTATTTTATTATTGGATAATTAAATTGGAGGTTAAGAGCAAGTTTTTCCTCCTAAGAGATTTAGGTTCTTTGTATCACAAGCAAAGGGGTTTCATACACCAATTTAGTGTCTCCCTTGGTCGTTACCTTAAAATTGTATAGATAATAATAATAATTATGCACGAGAATAGAGCAAGTATTTAAACAATATTAATATTTATGGAAAATAAATGAATTTGAAAATAGTTTACAATTTTTTTTAGGGGGTTGAGTCATATGTTTATTATTATTTTTGGAAAAACAAATGGTTTAGAAGATTCAAGATTATTTTATTATTTGTTATTGGAGAAATTGGTGGATTTAGGGAAATAGACATTTTAATGTAAGAGGAGATGGACCTAAGAGTCTATAAAAGGCCTAGCTCTCTTAGTCATTTTTTATGGGGGGATTTGTGGAGAAATCCCTTGGAGCCTTATATTGTGGGCGAGAAATATTTTAGATCTCTATTTATTTATTTTTGTTAAAGTAGCTTGAAATGCGTTTATGGAGCAACAACTTAGTAGGAACTCTACATTTTCTATCATGTTATTTTTGGAATGTTGGCTATGTTGTCTTGCTTCTCAAGATTTGGTTGAATGCATTTATATTTCATTCCAAAAGACCATAATCTCTATGAGTATTGAATGTTATCTAGTATAGTAATATCCTTAACATTATTTCTGCAATTTGAGACAACAAGAGAAGTGTTGAAATAGCTTGAGTGTCTTAGTGACATCGTGCTCTTCCCATCATTGGGATAGCCTCCCATATGAGCCTTGATTTGATCTCATTGCCTAATAGAAAGACATTTTCCCTTGATTCTTCCATTAATTTTATTTTCTTAATTCTTTGAAAACTCTTTTGTTGGTATTGTTGCTTCAAATCGCATCAGGAGCACAAGTGTTGCAGGGGAGAAGAAAGCCTCCTAGAGATAACCTCTGGGTTGATTGTAGACTAGTGCTTAGGACATCTTAAATAGAGGAGTGCTTCAGAGATTATTTGTGAAGGGTTATCAACACTCCAATTGTCATGTAAAAAAGGTAATAGGAGGGGCTTCATTCAATAAGCCTTCACTGAGGTAGATTCAAGCCAACTCATGGATCCAAATGTTGGGGGTATATTGGGGTAATTTCAAAGAGAAATGGCTTCTTCCTCTGGTGGTCGACACATAGAAATGAGACAGCTTAAAATTGAATTCGTGGTAATGATGGAGAGGAGGAAAGGAAGGAGAGAAAAAGATGCATAGGGTTGTAACAAACAGAATCCTAAACAGCAATGTTCCAGCAAAAAGTGGAATTCGATGGATAGGGTTGTAAACAACACAGAATCCTAAACCATGGTTTTTTGGTGGAATGATAGAAATAGAGGCATGCGAAAGAAGATTTCAGATCAAACACGACATCGGTATCATTCTCTGCCAAAGCTAACATAGATCCGGGCTAATACAAATCCTACAGGTTAATCAAATACACAAGTAAATCTGTAATTTTACAGGTATCGCAATGCTAGTGAATAACACATGTAGGCCTATGATGAGCACATGTATTGTCTTCTATGAGCAACTAAGATAGATCCATAGTTTGAAGAGGAACCAACTGCATTCATTATACTATTTCAAAGGAGGAAAAACACAAATGAAATGAGATTACTGAGAGGAACATGCTACACACTAATCATGCTTGGAATGAACAGGGAAATGCCATTTATCTCAAAGGGTCCAAATAACTAGTACATGCATTCAACATGATATCAATGAAGCCCCCATGAATAAACAAATTAGAACCAAATTGGCATCTCAGAATTCAAACCCTCACAAGTGAGAAATTCTAGAACCTTTCTTATAGATTACTTCCCCCTATTTATAAGAAGAGGGGGGAGAGCAAGAGTTACAATAGAAATATCTCATAGTACATGGCTCCAACTTCCATGTTAGACTAGCTATGTCAACCTCTGTATAGCTCTGCTACCACCTACGTAAATATTACAACAGGGATCAAATCCCTTTCTTGGAAAAATACATAAATAAATGCAAAGAGAAAGAAGATTGAGAGAGGAAGGAGGAGATCTCCCCTTGTTGTTTCAGTGTTGGTGTTGGATTGAGCCATGTCCCTGCTATCATTAGGCTCTTTTCGGTTGTTTGAGATGGTTCACTATTGCCTTGGTCAACTTCTGTCAATACTTTTTAAATGCTTTCTGCGCTGGCTTACATAGGCGTGTTGCAAGCTAAGGCTTTCCAGGAATGCACCCATACCTTCATTAACCACCCCAGCTGCCGACCAATTCATCTTTTAAATCTTTGCGCAATCCTTTCAGCACTCTGGTTGCCTTATGTTGTAGCGAACAATTGTGTGGTCACGGGACTTTAATGTTCAAAACAAATGAATAAGTGGGCACTTTTGATTTTCTCTTAGGCCCCTTTTATTACAACCCCCTTTCAAGTTTTTCACATGTGACTGGGAGTTGGAACCAAGGTCCCATGTGATTTGGCGCTAAATCTATGAACGACTATGCGAGGCGGGGGAATTTTTCTTTATATATCAGAAGTCCCTCATTGGTTGATTTCTTGGACCCGAAATATTTATAGATCGCAACTCATAATATATTGCATCTAGGACCTTTCCATATCACAATAGCAATCGCCAATAAGCCCGAAATCAGGAACCGTTGATCACTGATAAATCTGCTGACATCATCACTACCACATCACCGCTAACTTCACCACTGCCATGTGTCACCCTATGAGTGGTGACACGTGCCACCAAGAAACAGCCCCATAGGACCCCTATAGACGCCAAAAACGAGTGACCCTTATCCACCCACCACATCATCATCCATACATGCCATGTTAGTGTTGACGTCAGCTGCCATGTCAGCTTGGTGGAGCAATCAGAGGTCGCCATGTGGCCCCCTAGAGGAGAGAGAAAAAGGTCATTCGAGCCTTGTTTTTGGAGGGAATTCCTTTTTATTTGGTTTTCTCAGCCCCTCGGCAATGCACCACTTTATCGCACTATCGACGGTTTTGTAGGTATTTTTAAGTTGAAACCCCCCTGACCCGCCGATCGCCGATGCCACGTGGAGGAGAGAGGAGGAGGGCAGTTCGCCTTGGTTTTGCAAGCATTTCCTTCATTAAAGTGTTTTATCCCTCCCCCGGCAATACAACATTATATCGTAGGTCGGTCCCCGCAAAAATCTTGTGAACCACAGATAATCCTTAAGCATGTGCCGTGGGACCCTGTCGATAGCGGATCACCGATAAAAGTTGTGCCTGGACCCATTGACTATTGATATGTGATAAAAATGATCAGTGGATCGCTGCTTTTCATTCTTCCATTGCTCCTTTCCTTCCAGCAAGCCTGATTTGCGAATGCAATAAGCCTCCGGGGTCTTGATTGTGATTTACCTCCACACTTAGCCATTTTCCTTGTTTTCTGAGTTTTTCAAAGGAATTCACCAATAGGGTCTAACTTCTGATCTAGAAACATGTTGAAGCCTCGAAAATCATTCCCTCAACATGGGGGAAAACCACCCAGTCTGGACCTTAAAATAGCTCCTTTTCCGTTTGGAATAGTGGCTCCGACTAGGGATAAGACTAGTTTCCCAATCTGTTTAATGCTTGTGCTAATGGGGTGATGTGTGATGTGTTTGGAATAACGCTTTAAGCTAATGGTAATCTAGTCTAAACTAATATATCACAAATGCATTTAACTTCTAATTTCTAAAATGCTATCTAATCATAATATACCTAAGATAAACTTGATGTATGTGATCTACAATAATTTCTAAAAGTAATTGGTAATAAAGATAATTCAATTATAATTAGAAGTGAATCTGTTTTAACGATAATTGTTTTGTATAAAAAGTTAGCTGAAACGATTGTGAGAAATATATCGCATAAATAGTTCTTCATATATTCAACATAAAATAAAGATCATCATCATACAAAAGTGCAATAATGATAATCGAAATTCAGACTTTCATACATAAATAATTCAAAAGGAAAAGACTGCTTAATACATAAGTAGAAAGGATTACGAGATAAAGGTACCATTTATAATACGTCCTACTCATGTGTTTCAGCAATATTGATCTATCTTAAATCCATTCAACATCATCTAAGAGTACAAAAGTGAAATTTCAGTAGAAGATGCTAAGTCAGATAAAAATAAATCATGTTCCATATATTTCACCATAACTTCCTCAAAGGGACAGAAGTGCATGTTTTGAAGATAGTTTCTGATAAAATTCTGGACCCCTCTCTAAATGCACGAGAGGGGTTTAAATACTAAAACTATTAAGGCTAAAAATATATTATTACAAAAATAGTTGAGGAGGTTTAAACGACCTGCCTCAATTTATGCAAAAATAAAATCAAAATTAAAGTAAAGAGGGTGACTGACTATGTTGCATTCAATCCTTCAGATTGCATATATCCACCATAGGCTTCAGCTGTGTAGGCCAGCCGACTTCAGATTTCAACTGTTTATCGAATATGACATCTGTCAGTGCTGGAAAAATTTTCTCAGCAGAGGTGGTTAGGCATCGTAGGGCCATCCATTGGCTGTGAGGCTTGACCACATGTTGCCAATATGCCTCCCAGTCTTGCTTGGTCATTTACCTTATCATTTCCACTTTGTATTTTGCTGCTTGTTTCCATTGTTGTTCAAGTTGTTTTGCATCTGGAAGGAACCTTGGAATGGACACTAGTACTAGATTGGAACCATGCAAATTCTCAGTTATATTTTCTATGATAATGTTTGCTGCTACTGGCGCGTTCGTTGTTGCCTTTTCTACTTCTTTTAGCTGAGAATCCCAGCTTGCAAACACAATTTCCTTATGTGATTCTTCTAGTTTGGGCAGGTTGGCTTTTCTCCCCTCCTCTGCATTTTGCTAGGTGATGTGATCAGAGACCTTTTTAAATATCTCATCATATTCAAGTCGCATTTCTATGACTTGACTTGTCAGTTATCACTTGTTTGGCAATAAGATTTCCAGTGTGAAATCTTCTAGCACAATAAGTCTTTCTAATGTGTCAACTGGAAATTAAGTCTGAGTGCTTCGGTGATAAACTGATTGATTTTTGGATCGTCTTTATGAATATCAGTTATTGCCTGCACTTGTGTTTCCTTCTCGGCTAAGCTGATTTGATGTTCTATTTGCATCTTCAAATTCCTGTTGAAGCTTGGTCAATTGTATCTCTGCCAGCTGGTCAAATTTGACTTGTTGTAACGGTTGCTCGAGCAATGTTATTTATTTTCCTTTTCTCTAAGCAACGTTTGGACTTCTGTTTCTTTGTCTATGGTCGTTGTAGCATAAACGCCTACAAACTGTGAGAGTCTAGTTAAGTTGGCAGATGGATCAACAGGCAAGTCCTTCCATAGAACATCCATTAGTTCGTTTTCGGGGGTAGTAACAGCTATAGAGTCCAATTTTATTTTCTTTCTTTGCCTTTTCACCATGGCCTTATGCTGTGGGCTATAGAATACATCCAGAGGGGGTATTTCTTCAATCTTCAAAATTATCTCAGAGGTGGGGGTAACAGGGGTATGCTCTACTTCTAGTTCATTTGTAGTTTCTTCCACTGTAATTTACAGAGATGTCTTGTATTGTAGCGTTTATAGCTCTGGCACCTATTCCTCTATATTAAGACTTTTATTAAAATTATCCCACTCTTCTCTAAATCAATTACCATGGGTTTTATTAGTTGTGTAGAGGTAGTAGGGATTTCAACTTGCTTGCTAGTTGAAGCTTGTTCAACTATCTTTTGTGTAGATTGGGTCGTATCCTCGATGCTCCTGCTTTTTCCGTTCTATGATGAATGTCGTGATTTCATGATAGTTTTTTCTTGAGACTCTACTCCAGAATCGGATTTGGATTTTTCTTTGGAGTCACCTTCTATAGTCACACTGGGAGTAGGTTCCCTTATTGGTTCAATTAACAATTGGTCCAATGGGAACATTGCGAGCCTTCTTTATCTGTAATTGTAAAACTTCTCCAGATCTTCATGGTCAAAAAGTAGTTGGGCCATATGTTTCACCTTTGAAAAGGTATTTTTCTGCAAAAATATATCATTAAAAGCATCCTCCTCATCAGTGAATACTTTTATTTTCACCATGGTGGTGAAATTCTTGATTGTTCCAAACAGGTCATACTGTCGTCTAGGGAATCTGGGTAATTGTAGAGATAGCATGTTCTCTGCTTCTTTGAACCCATGTCCCATGTCATGTAGTTCAAATTCTCCGCACTGTACAAGGAATGTAGGCCAAATAGCCTTCTTTTACTCTTTCAATGTATGGCTCATTCCTCCCTCACTAGCTATCTGGTAGGCTATCCCCCTAGCCATCAATTTATCTGGAACATAGTATGGGAGGATGTGGGGGGAGGTGATGCTACCAAAAAGTCTAATATATGTAAATGTCTCCTCCCCGAACCATCTGGCCACTGGAGGATGCCAACTTCAGCTTCTTGGGAAAATCTGGGGGCATCTCAATTATACAGCCGCTTGTAAATAGGGAGCATAACTCCATGGAAAATCTTGAAAAAATGTGGTTGAAAATTGGATTACCACATGACCTTATGGTACACGTGAATGGGAAGTGGATTCTGAATAGTCCATTTCCATCCCATGATGGGGAATTTGAACTAAAACAAATAGCATCCATAACGTGGGCGCTCATAAAAAATGGAGGGTAAACCCTCGAAGCAATGCTTCTTCTCCTTCTATACTCGATAATTGTTTTTGCTAAATTATCTGACAAGATTTGGTCCCAATTCATGATAGTTGCGTTAACGACTTCTTCTATTAACGACAACCAATCCAGGGAGAACTTGGTACTATCAGGTCTACCAAAACAGTGAACATAACATAGGCGCAACAAAACTATAAGGGGGACAAATAGATGAAGTAGTGTGCATACATTTTTTTCTTTCTTGATCTTTTCTTCATTGTTCGACCGGGCACGAGTGCAATCCGTTGGGTCGTTGTTCTCTTTAACAAACTTTTCTATGAATTGCCTATTGTAGATGACCTGTGGCTCTGGTAGGTGGTACATAAACTAAAAATTGTTACGAATCTCTTGTTTTGTTACCTATGCTATAGGTTCAGCTATACATAGTACACCTTTCTACTTTAGAGATCACCTACAATTTGTTGGTACACTCAAAAGTGTCAACTATTTACTCTCAATAGAAATAACACAGTATGATTAACTATGTAACCTACGCTCTCAGTCCCATATACACCATGTGGATAAGAATTGAATACTTAAACTCACCTCTCTCTTTTCCATCGTATTGTCAATTGTATCATAATTTTGTGTTGATGGATAACATAATTACAATACCCACTTCCTCTCTTCTTCAAAATATTACAGTGTTGAATCACAAAGTTGTAATACGTTAGAATGCTTCAAGACACCATGAAATGCAATGCATCCTTGCATATCTATGGTATTAATACCCTTGTTTTTATAGCCACTTGTACTATGATTGATCAATTCATCAAATGACTCTACTACCAATTTATTACAATCATATACAAAAGAATATGAATTTAAAACCAATTGGCTATGGCGAGTAAATGTAACGAAATGAGCTATGATCTCATGCAAAGATCTTTATCTTTATTGTAATAACATACCCATGTGAATCCAACTAGGGCTTCACTTTCTCGTACAATTTCTTTGATCATGTCACATGATCACATCCATGATTTAGCTTTAATTCACCATTACAGGATTTACACATTAATAAAGAGGTAGATATACATAGAAAAATATAGGATTAACACAATATCTAATTAAATCTACTCTATCACCATAAATTCTTCCACATATCGTAATCTATCCCATATTTCTCTATTTGGCTTGATTTCTCCTTTACTTAGCCACTCCCTTGACCTAACTAGTCCTTTGTCTCTACAAATTACATACAAACTTCTTGATATGTTTTTTTTTCTACTACCAATGTTTACATGCGTTTATATATATATATATATATATATAAGAGATAACTTCCTAATCTTTCCATTTCATTCCAAAAGAATCTTAACGTAATGTTAAGATTTCTATAACTACTTCCTAAAATAAAACCTTGATTTTAGTTGGTTTCACGCTATGAGAGCTTACATAATAAAATAGGAATAAATCAACTATATGCTCAATTATAGAAACCAATTTCTATCTTCCTAACAAGCCTATCCTTTTAGAATTCTAATCTTATATATATAAGATAACTTCCTAATCTTTCCATTTCATTCCAAAAGAATCTTAACGTAATGTTAAGATTTCTATAACTACTTCCTAAAATAAAACCTTGATTTTAGTTGGTTTCACGCTATGAGAGCTTACATAATAAAATAGGAATAAATCAACTATATGCTCAATTGTAGAAACCAATTTCTATCTTCCTAACAACCCTATCCTTTTAGAATTCTAATCTTAACTCTAGAACTATCTAGTATTTAGATACAATTTTCATTGAATGTCTGCATCCCTTTGGGTAAATTCTAAGACCTCCTAAAGTCTAATCACAAATGATCTATTTAGGATTTATGCTCCTACATCAGACTCCCAAGGAACAAAAATTATGTGGACTTCTATTCATGAGTCTCCCATCTGTTGTTATATTTTGTAGCTTCTTATTTAGTCTAATATTTCTCAGTTACAGGTGCATGTATTGTATCTTCTCTTTTTCCTAGATTCCAAACTTGATTTTATTGTTGTTCACTTTTTTTTCTATAGTGTTTCTTTGTTTCCATCTTCAAACTTAGAGGATCCCATACTTTGTTATCCATTTAATTTGGCTTCACATTCTTTGTTGTCCTTTTCCAAAATAGAGTTCTGCTCACATATTCTACGTAGAGTTAGGCACCAAAATCTAATTAAAGCCATAACCTATTATTCAGATCTCTAGTCAAGCTACACTTTAGTCAAACCCAAAGAACACTCAAAATCCTTCTCACAAAATTGAGATCTAATTAGTTCTACAAAAGTTAATCAATTTTATTTGTCTTATCCATTCTAATAATCCTAACCAATTTAACCAAACATGTTTGAAATATTTGGGTCATGTTGAGGATTGACCATTACAAGTAGAGAAAGAACCAATATGAATCCAATTCCCTCCTCCCCTATAAATTCCCTTTAACACTGCCAGCAGAAAGAAAGACCTCCCTTTGGTTGAGCCCCTTAGCGATCTAGAACAAATAGACATGGAAACCATAACCCAATAAAGGAAGATCATAACTGGAAATAGATCTCAGTAGATGACAGAGGAAGGATAATTTTGAAGGAAAGGATCCAAAACAAATTGGGCAAGAGAATTGGCAAAGATAAAGAGAAGAGGAATCCAACTCTAACAAAGCCATGGGAACATACAAAAAAAATTTGTTAGTGTGGGTATCGAAGAAAGGAAAAGATCTTAAAGAAAATTCATCGACATGTTCATTGGGAGGTGATCCTCCTCACTCATTTACATGAGAGTCCTCTCATTGAACTACAAAGGTATGGTAAAAATAATCTTAAAAGAAGCATTAAAGGGTTTAACAAAAATCAGAAAATCTCTTTGCAATATTACTTCAAGAGATTAAATTAGGAGAAAAAGATGCCTTAAACATCATGAAAAAGATATCAAAATGATGCAGGAGCAAGAGGCTTGAAGGCAAAAGGCTTGAAGGCAAAAGGCTTTGAATTTATTCCAAAAATACAAAAAAAGTTTACAAACAAAGGAGTGGGATCCTTTAGCTATCAATTTACAAGTTTTCTAGACAGGATTTGAGCTAGGATTTAGGGATTGAGTGATTTTGTAATAAATGCATGCAGTTTAGATTCATTTGAGATTCTCGAGGAGAATGTCAACCAGATTAGATATTGTTTAAGATTAGGCAGATTCGATCTAGTGTTTAAGGATCTGATTGTTAGGATGAAATGGTATTTATGTAAGTTCTGAATGATTGTAAGGGGATTTTGACTGATTTGGCTTGTTTTGGCCATATAAGATTACGTTACAGAAATTATATCTTTGTGTATTTTTGTGTATAATTGGTCAATCCCGGAGGTGTTGTATCCCTTCGAAGTATCTCTGTGTATTATTGAATTTTCAATTTGGCCTGAAAATTTAGAGTTCTGTATAAATTGGTGTGATCATGTTTAATCTCTCTTTCACTGTGTATTAAGTTAAATTGACTGTGTTTCAATCACAGAGTTTTAATTAGCTAAGCTTCGAATTATAGAGAGTAGAACTAAATTTGGTGGAAGAAGAATGGTGGAGGAAAAGATTTGAATGATCAGCAACTGCGGGGGTGGAAGTATACGGATTTCTTGATCGTGGTTGAAGCCCTGCACTCACTCCTAGTCGTCAATCTCATATTCAAAGTCTTACATCACAGTCAACTGCGGGGGTTAAGTTGTTTTTAACTCGTGTGCTAGTTGAAGACCCTCAAGCCGTAGGATTTGATGGCCTCCGTTATCCAATGGATATCGGGTCATCAAGTGCTCAGACTTTAATTTCAAAACTAGACCCGAAGTTTTATAAATTGAGGACTTATATGCCTTATCGGCTTCGTAAGGGCAGGTAAATGTCACACAAGATCCCAATGCGATATCGCTACTGACTGTTGGATCAAGTGTGCCATGATCAAATGGTGGAGGATCGTAGATTAGCTTTGCATCACAATATTTCATGAGTGAATGAACCTTGGCCTTAAGAAAATGCATTTTGCGATGTGCAATGCTTAGAGGACTTGTAAAGCACTTATCATTGTGGCTAAAATTAGGCAGTTTTGGTAATTTAACAGAACAACCAAGTTTGGAGGTAGATTACTAATACTCCAAAGGAAGTCCAAGAAGAAATTCTACCTGAAATTGTAGAAATCATTTCCAGATTTGAATGATTGTCCATTACACCTGTACCCAGGCCACCATTTGTGGTATCAGAGCAGCCTACTGACACTGAACAGGATCTCCAGGATCAGAAAAAGAAATCCAACATGGCTTTTAGAGTTGGAGGAAGAGGTGGTGGTCGAAGAAGAGGATGACCAGTTGCAAATGTTAAAGTGTTGGAAGCTATGCAATAGATGCAAGCTAGATTGGAAGCAATGGAAATGGGAAGAGATGTAGATGTTGGAGATGTTAGTGAACCTGAAGCTAAAGCTACAGAAGAAGAACCTGCAGATGTAACTCCTGAATGAGATTCTTTAAGTCAATATTGAGATCCACATCCAAGCCTAGACTTGAAGTTTCAATCTACACAGGAAGCTTAAGCCCTGAGGAATTGATAGACTGGATAAATGACATGGAGAAATTCTTTGATTATGAAGAAATAGAAGAAGGAAGGAAGGTGAAGTTTGTTGTCACAAAATTGAAAGGACATGCAACACTTTGGTGGGATGGAGTGCAGGCATAAAGAAGAAGACTTGGCAAAGAATCAATTAAGAATTGGAACAGGATGGTGGCAAAACGAAAATGTAAGTTTTTTCCAAGTGACTATGAGCAAACATTATTTAGACAGATGTCTATGACAATAAAGGAATACACAGAGGAATTCTACAAAGTGAGTATAAGGGCAGGACAAATCCAAGATACAGATGAGAAGGTTGCAAGATATGTGAATGGTCTTAGAATGGAAATCCAAGATGAGATAAGTGTGTTGTCTCCTAAAACAATAGAAGAGGCTTATCAGATGGTACTGAAGGCTGAAGAAAAACTCATGAGGAAGAATTCTTCCAGAAATAGAGGTACTTTCCGTGGAAGGGGAAAACAAGGTGGTAGAGGAAGATCTACAACACCTAGAGATGGAGCTAGTAGCAGCTCAAGTCAGCATGCACCCACAGGAAGTGATGCAAGTGGCAGAGGGAGTTTTTCTAGAGGAAGAGGAGGCATAGGTAGAGGAAGAGAAGTTAGATGTTACAGATGTAACAAGTTGGGACACAAAGCTTATGAGTGCCCAGAAAATATAGGAATGAATAAAAGGAATTCAATTGTTGCAAAAATTGAAGAGGAAGCAACAAAGGTAATAGACGAAGAGAATGTACCATAGAAAGGGGAATCTTTGGTAGTCAACAAAATTTTATTAAAACCAACTAAGGAAATTGTTGAACTAGCAGAAAGGAAAACCTTGTTCAGGACTATGTGTAAGGTTCAAGGGAAGTGTTGTCAGATGATAATATACAGTGGTAGTACAGATAATTTGGTCTTCACAGAAGTGGTGGAGAAGTTGAAATTGAAAACAAAGAAACATCCAACACCTTACAAGGTGTCATGGCTTCAAAAGGGATATTAGTTGGTAGTGAATGAGCAATGTGAAGTGGAGTTGTAGTTGGAAAAATACAGAGACACAATTTTGTGCGATGTAATGTCTATGGATGTGTATCATATATTGTTGGGTAGACCTTGGTAGTATGACAGATGAGCTATGCATGATGGAAAGAAGAACACATACAAATTTAGAAAGGATGGTGTAAATCATACATTGTTGCCAATAGAAGAAGAGGATACATCAAGGAAACCTGATCCAAAGACCCTTTTGCTGAGTGGAAAGGAGTACTTGCAGCAGATGGAAGAAGATGAGGTAAGTTTTGCGTTGGTTTGCAAAGCCAAGGTAATAATTACTTCCACAAAATTTTCTGATTTACCAATTGAAATTCAAGAGATCTTGGATAGTATTGTGATATCATTGTAGATGATTTTCCTAATGAGTTACCACCCATTAGAAAAATCAGTCATCACATATATTTGATTCCAGGAGAAAATGTACCTAATAACGCAGCTTACAGGATGACTCCCACAGAGAATGAAGAGATCAGGAAATAGGTTTAGGAATTGTTAGACAAGTGACTAGTTAGAGAGAGTTTCAGTCCTTGTGCGGTGCTAATAGTGTTGAGCCCAAAGAAAGATGGAGGCTGGAGAATGTGCACTGATTCGAGAGCAATCAATAAGATAACAATCAAGTACATATTTCCTTTACCTAGAATTGAAGATTTGATGGATTGTTTGAGCGGAGCTAGATATTTTACGAAGTTAGAGTTAAAAAGTGGTTATCATCAAATCAGAATTAGAGAGGGAGATGAGTGGAAAACTATTTTTAAGACCAATGAAGGATTGTATGAATGGATGGTAATGTCTTTTTAGTTATCCAATACTCCTAGTACATTTACGAGACTTATGAAAGAAGTTTTGAAGGAATTTATTGGTAAATTTGTAATAGTATATCTGGACGATATATTATTTTACAGCAGATCTAAGGAGGAACATGTGAGACATCTGAATTATGTCTTACAGAGGCTACAACAAGAAAAGTTACTGTTAAATTAAAGAAATTTTCATTCATGAAGGAGGAGTTGGTGTATTTGGGCTTTGTTTTTTCTATTGAGGGGTTAAATATGGATGCAGAGAAGATCAAGGCTATCATGGAGTGGCCTTCACCAAAAAGTGTCTTTGAGGTAAGAATTTTTCATGATCTTTCTAGTTTTTACAGGAAATTCATAAGGAATTTTAGTAAGATTAATGCTTCAATTATTGACACAATAAATAAGGACAGAGAACCATTTAAATGGACTGTTGAAGCAGAAAAGAACTTCCAACTGTTGAAGAGAAAGATTACCGAGAAACCTATTTTGATTTTGCCTGATTTTAATAAACCTTTTCAAGTGAAGTGTGATGCCAGTGGAGAATCCATTGGAGTTGTTTTGAGTTAGGAGGATAGGACTCTAGCTTATTTTAGTGAAAAGCTGAATGAGACAAAGAAGAAATATTCTTCTTATGACAAGGAGTTTTATGCAGTGCTATAGTCTTTAAAGAAGTGGAGACATTACTTGATGTCCAAGGAGTTCATACTGCATTCAGATAACCATGCACTATAGTACATTATGCAATAACCAAATCTTAACCAGAAGCATGCAAAATGGGTAGAATACATGCAAAGTTTTAATTTTGTGTTAAAACATATAACTAGTCAATCAAACAAAGTAACAAATGCCTTAAGTAGAAAAAACATTTTTGTTCAAGAAATTCAAATTCAAGTTGTCGGTTTTGATTTTCTTAAAGAATATATGAAAAAGATCTAGATTTTAAATAGGCATTTGAAGCTTGTAGAAATCCTGTTTTGTTAGACAGAAGCAAGTGGCTGGATTATTTCGTGCAAGAGGGATTGTTGTTTAAAAGAAATCAAACTTGTATACCAAGTTGTTCTATGAGGGAGAATTTGATCAAGGAGAAACATAGTGGAGGACCTGGAGGGAATTTTGGTGTAGATAAGACTTATGAGCAGTTGAACCAGTTTATTTTTGGCCAAAGATGACGTCTGAAGTGGAAAAGTATGTGAAAATTTGTAAAGTCCGTCAGTATGCAAAGGGAAGGAGTCAAAACACAAGTTTGTATGTGTTGGCAATAATGCTGAGAGGGGGGGGGGTGGGTGAATCAGTATTAGCAAATCATTAACTTTTTCATTTCCATAATCAAATTCATATATGCTACTTTAGTTAAGGGAACCCGCATGTACATGCAACTGTGTTTAATGCAACTAGCGTATATCCAGTAAAATTATGATTTAGTTAATCCATTATATGTTGATCTTTAATCAGTGCATCAGAACTTCATTAACCATATAAACAGTAAACAGGTGCAGTAAAACATAACAGATCATTACACATAAGAAACACACATGAACACCATGATATAAGGTGGAAACCCAATGCGGGACAAAAACCACCTGTTGTCGTCTTCCTTTAATATAAGAAAAACCTGTTTACAATCTTGTACTGGTGCAGACCCATATCAGTACATAGGCACCCACCTGTAGAAGGATACAACCTTCTCTCGTTCTCCAGCTACTACTGGAAGGGAATTACAACCCCTTGGCTCTTGTACTAGTCGATATGTTTACTAGTACAAAGGCGTCGGCCTACTGAAGGCTCCAACCTTCACTCATTTTACAGCTGCTACTAGAAGGGAGCTCTAACCCCCTGGATCTTGTACTGGCCGATATGTTTACCAGTATGTAGGCACCAGCCTACAGAAGGCTACGACCTTCTCTCTTCCTCCAGGGACCACGTTTCATAAATTTTCATACTGGATACTCCTGAGGCACAACACCATAATTTGAATGTTTCATCCAATTTTCATACTAGACCCATCAACAACATTGAAGCACAAAATTAATCACCACTATAATACACCCATCAACTGCACCTGCATCATCAATCTCTGAATCACCCAACACTAAAACACTGAAACCCTGTCAACAAAACACAGTCACCAGAACACAGAGCGGACCACAGAATTCTCCAAAAACAACCAAATCCAACTGCAACATCAAATATCATACATCATACTGTATACGCTACTCTGATGAGTGGAACCAACTTGTATATGCACTTTTACCAAAGCGAACTCACGTACAGATTTGCAAATATTTACTCATAACTTTGCAACTATTTTAGACATCAATCATACCCATATCATAACATTTATACATAAAACATATGTCAATAATTCAAATCTAGTCTATCCATGATCAAACCACATAATGATAATACATTCCAAGCCTTATGATCCTGATCCATCATCCATCATCAACCGCATAGGTGCATCCTTGGTTTAGATCAAGCAAAGAATCACAAACCCATAACCAAAATATGAGATATTCATCACTTGCACACTTGCACTTTGGCCTAATGATCTTCTTCTCCTTATATAGGTTTAGGCCTCTCTCAATACCATGGTCCAAAACTACATAGGATTGATACCTTAGACCCAATACCTGGGGTCAATACCTCAGACCAAATACCATGGCTCAATACCAAAATACCATGGACCAAATACCACAAACCAAAACTTAGTTTTCCAACATGTACGTGCCTTTCCTTCTATGAAAGTGCGTGTGTACATTATACGTGCCTTTATATATAGTGAACTTGCGTATACATTTTCTTTCTTCATTCTTGTTGTTTACCTACTATACTATGATCTTTCATCTGAGAGAGTTGCCATCAATGAAAACACTTGTGTCATACTTGTATCATAATTCCAACAGTATGTTCCATTACCTATTCTAGATAGGCCTTACGATATGGTAGTATGGACTTTGTTTTGGGTTTCCCAAAAACTCAAAGAGGAAATGATTCAATTTATGCAGTAGTTGAGAGATTTCAAAAATGGCACATTTTATTCCATGTTATAAAACCAATGATGCTACTCACATTGCTAATGTATTTTTTAAGGAGATTGTAAGATTACATGGGTTACCTAAGAGCATTATTTCAGACAGAGACACCAGATTTGTTGGACATTTCTGGAGGACATTGTGGAAGAATCTTGGAACTAAACTGAGTTTTAGTTCTGCTTATCATCCTCAAACTGATGAACATACTGAAGTTGTAAATAGAATCTTAGGTAATCTTCTGAGAAGTCTTGTAGGTGAACATCCAAAACATTGGATCAAGTATTGGCACAGGCAGAATATGCATATAATGATTCTCCTAACAGGAGTATAGGGTAGAGTCCATTCCATATAATCTATGGAATGCACCCAAGAGGAGTGTCTAAATTGAGAGACTTGGGAAAAGCTGAAAGGAGAAGTGCTAAAGGAGAAGATTTTGCTACAAAATTTCAAGCAATACATGAATAGGTAAAATAGCAACTACCGGATAGCAACATAAAATACAACAGCGTAGCAGATTTGAAGAAAGGAGAGGTTTATTTTGAGGTTGGAAGTTTGGTTTTAGCACACCTAAGGAAAAAAATATTTCCAAAAAGGGAGTATAATAAGCTAAAGTTTAAGAAAATTGGACCATGCAAAGTCTTGAGGAAATTTTCTGCAAATGCATATGAAATTGAATTACCCCCTAATATTGGAATATCTCCAATTCTCAATGTTGCTAATTTGTATAAGTATGAAGGTGAAAATGCAGATGACAAAGCAGAGGATCAAGAAGAATAAGAGATTTATTGGGTAAAATAGTTACCTATACCAAATGAATTAAAGCCAGAGAGGATTTTGGACAAGAAATTATTGAAGAAGACAAGAGGACAGGAGTATTTTCAGTATTTGGTCAAATGGAAGGATCAACCAATTGCTGAAGCTATTTGGATGATAGATTCCATGCTACAGAAGTTGGGCAGTTCTATAGATGAGCTCATGGACAGGAGCCCATGAAGAATTTTGTCCTCAAGAGTCTGATGCAGGAGCATGAGGCTTGAAGGCAAAAGGCTTCAAATTTATTCCAAAAATACAAAAAAAGTTTACAAGCAAAGGAGTGGGATCCTTTAGTTGTCAATTTACAAGTTTTCTAGATAGGATTTGAGCTAGGATTTAGGGGTTGGGTGATTTTGTAATAAATTCATGTAGTTTAGATTCAATTGAGATTTTTGAGGAGAATATCAACGAGATTAGATATTGTTTAAGATTAGGCAGATTTGATCCAGTGTTTAAGGATCTGACTGTTAGGATGAATTGGTATTTATGTAAGTTCTGAATGATTGTAAGGGGATTTTGACTAATTTGGCTTGTTTTGGCCATATAAGATTAAGTTACAAAAATTATATCTCTGTGTATTTTTGTGTCTAATTGGTCAATCGCGGATGTGTTGTATCCCTTCGAAGTATCTCTGTGTATTATTGAATTTTCAATTTGGCCTAAAAATTTAGAGTTCTATATAAACTGGTGTGGTCGCGTTTAATCTCTTTTTTGCTGTATATTAAGTTAAATTGATTGTGTTTCAATCACAGAGTTTTAATTAGCTAAGCTTTGAATTATAAAGAGTAGAACTAAATCTGGTGGAAGAAGAATTGTGGAGGAAAATATCTAAATAATCAGCAACTACAGGGGTGGAAGTGTACGAATTTCATGATCATGGTTGAAGCCCCGCACTCACTCCTAGCCATCGATCTCATATTCAACATCTTACGTCACAGTCAACTACGGGGGTTAAGTTGTTTTTAACCCATGTGTTAGTTGAAGACCTGTGAGGCGTAGGATTTGATGGCCTCTGTTATCCAATGGATATCGGGTCATCAAGTGCTCATAATTTAATTTCAAAACCGGACCCAAACATTTATAGATTGAGAACTTATATTCCTTATCTTCTCCATAATGACAGGTAAACATCACGCAAGATCCCAGTGCGATATCGCTACTGACCATTGGATCAAGTGTGCCTTGATCAAATGGTGGAGGATTGTCGATTAGTTTCGCATCGCAATATTTCATGAGTGAATGAACCTTGGCCTTAAGAAAATGTGATTTGCGATGTGCGATGCTTAGAGAACTTGTAAAGCACTTATCAGTGCAGCGAAAATTAAGTAGCTTTTCTAATTTAATAGAACAACCAAGTTTGGAGGTAGATGACTGATACTCCAAAGGAAATCCAAGAAGAAATTCCACCTGAATTTGCAGAAATTGTTTCCGGATTTGAACAGTTGTCCATTACGCCTGCACCCAGGCCACCAAGAAAACTATTTCATGATCATTTATTGGATCAAAAGGTGGCACCTTAGGTGGAATTATTACCCTTTGGGACATGTATTGTTGAGAATATATTGTCTTTTAATTCGAATAATTAGATTCTCAATATATTTTGTCATCATGAAACAAGGAAAATATTCAACATAATTAATGTTCATTTTCCAGTTAGATATCCAAAGAATATTGGCTTCTGAGACTCGTTGTGGGCAATCAAAGTTGTATCATCCATGAGTATTTAATAAACTAATATCCGCTATGGAATAGAAATGAGGAAAAATAGTAAGGAAACCAATGCAATAAAAAATGGAAGACCTCATGAGTAATTGGGACCTCATTGACATTAAAATTATGAATGGTAAATACACTTAGAGCAACAAAAGATAGCGTACTAGTCATATAATTTCCAAATATAACTATTTCACTATTCATAACAGTTTTTTCCTGTATGATTACATAATCTCCTCAGTAATTTATAATCACAAACCAATTTTAATCATATTGCAAATGCTAGAAAATATGCTTTGAATCCCTTCATGTTGAACCCACTATGACTCTAGAATAAAGACTTTTTTAAAATTGTTAAGATGCATGAAAAACTTAGATTAAAGAATTCCCCTATTTTGTTTGGAAGTCCAAGCTTAGAGTGTTTAAACAAGCACTCAAATATTGGGTCTCCAAAGCATATTTCTCTCAATATCAAGAATGGTTGGATTATTAGGTTCAATTGGAAGAAATTCAAAATAAAATTGAAGAATAGGACGTCACGAAGATACTTCTTAATGCGATAAATTATTCAAAAGTTTCACCTGGAATTCAGAAAAGAAGAAGACGATTTGCAATTAAAATCATGGCTTAAATTAGAGGTCGGAAAACTCCTTCCATAAGTAAACGAAAGCAAGAAGACAACATAATCATGCCAAAACCATAAATCTTGAAAATGGTGAAAGGCTTGAGAATTTTGAAGAAACAAAAATGAAAGAAAAAACTCATTTGGTAAGATTATACACTAATGAGGAAGAGGAGAATCCATGTCATGACAACAAAATGTTGGAATTTTTTCTAGTTGTAATAACTAGTGAGCAAAACATGGCTTTGTTAAAAGAAATTGAGGAGGGAGGATAATGCAAGATATATGGAGTTTGGAAAAGGATAAGGTATCAAGTATAGATGCCTTTGCAATTCACTTCTTTAGGTTCTTCTGGAGCATTATGAAGCTGGAATTAAAAAGGATGCTAAATTACACTTTAAAAACAAAAAAAGTAGGGGGAGGTGTAAATTCCACCTTTCTAGATCTCATTAGTGAAGATTTGGCTCATTCCTCCTTTTCAAGATTATGGCAGATTTCTCTATGCAACTCTTCTTAAAAAAATTGTCAAAAGAGTTAGGGCTTGAACTAGTCGAACCTTTGCAAGACCAGCCTCGCAAATCCCAACGGCCTCCCATGGGGGAAGGAAAGAAAGATGAGGGGGTAGGAGATCCTTTCAAAATATTTCTTGAAGAAGCCCTCGAGCGATAGAGGAATGCAATGGTAGACAACTTTTCCCATAACCTTCAGCAGCTACCCAAGGGTACAAGTTAACTTTAACATTCCCATATTTGAGGGTCAGATAGATGCAAATGTCGTAGATAAATGGTTAAATCTACTAGAAGGATATTTTTATGTTCATGATTTTTCCAGCCGATAAAATATTACTTTTTCTCTTCTCAAAGCCGCCCCACACGTCAAGGACTAGTGGGAAACCTATTGTGAGCAGAAGGATGAAAGTACGCCCTCACTATTTTTGGTCGCACCCACTTCATATTCATTCTGCAACACCATCAAGGATCAATACTACCCTGTCGAGAGCTATGAGGATAAATACATAAATTGGAACACATTACAACATGGAAGGGACCAAGATGTGTCAGAGTTTACCAATGTTTTTCATACCCTTCGCATGAAGTTGGGTATCAAGGATTCTAAGAAACATTTGGTACTCAAGTATGGTGGTTGCCTACCCAGGTACATACAGGATGATATGGAGCTCTTGGATATCTCCTCACTCGGCACGACATACCATTGCACGGTTAAGATCGAGTAGAAGCTTAAACTAAAAAAGTGAGACTTTTAATCTATGAATCTGAAGCAAGTGAAATGCGCCCCCAAACCGTAGAGAAAAGTGCAAGTCCAAGGTGTGGCAACCCATGAGAACCCACCGAATCCGCAAGAAAAGAACAAGACCAAGAAGACAAAGAAGGAAATGGGAAAGTGGTGTGAGTTCCATAAGAGCTCCACTCACAACACAAGTGAGTGTCAGGCCAAGCAATCACTGGTGGTCGAGCTAAATGCTTCTGAGTCCGATGCATGTTCTGACTCTGAGTAAGATCCAGACAAGGGGAATGAAAAAGGGAAGTATATTATTGATGCAGAGCCCAATGCCACTATGGCCACCACCAAGATCCATAATATTGAGCCTGAAGATCCAGAAGAGGGGGAGCGCCTATTCCACTCACAAATGTTGGTGAAGGGTTCTCCATTGCAGCTCATTGTCCACAGTGGGAGCCAAAAGAAACTCATTTCAGCAAAGGTTATGAAGCGGCTAGGAATATTGACTACAACACATCCACTACCATATACCATCGGGTGGCTTCCCCAAGGACAAGATTTATGTGTTCTCCAGTAGTGTCGCCTCCCTACAACATCAAGCCCTTCACAGATGAGGTATTGTGTGATGTTTCTCCTCTTGAATTTTGTGATGGATTATTAGGACAACCATAATTATGGAAGTGGCATGTTGTATATGAGTCTAAACCTCGCTCTGTTATTATTACTTTGGGTACTAATTTATAGAGGATATCGGAGGTAGCCCCACCTACCACCATCTCTTTGATCTCTGCTAAGCAATGAAATAAGGTCATCTCCCAGACTGGGAAATTTGTTTTCTTTCTGATTTTCTCTCAAGGTAAGGGAAAGGTCATAGCCACATCCATGGTCCTTGGGAAGGGTTCCTCCAAGAAACAGAAGCAAGTGGATACGGTTGTGGAAAAATACAAGGACGTCTTCTCCTCACCCACAGGTGTACCCTTGCATTGTCAGGTCAAGCATTCAATCGATTTGACTCGCGGAGAACCTCTACCCAAAGGATTGATATATTGCTGCTCCATTTTGGAAAATGAAGATATCAAGTGGAAAATTCAAGAGTTGTGACAGAAATGGAACATCCGACCAAGTTCTTCGCCTTGTGGGAGCCTGATTATACTTGTACAAAAGAAGGATGGGACATGGAGGCTCTGCATTGATTATCAGGCACTAAAAAAAATCACTGTCAAGAATAGGTATCCAATCCCATAGATTGATGACCTACTGGACCAACTCAATGGGGCCAAGTATTTCAGCAAGATCGATCTGAAGTCTGTTATCACTAGGTTCCAATAGAGCCCACAAATGTATGGAAAACTGCCTTTAAATCCAAGGAAGGTGTTTTTGAATGGTTGGTTATGCCCTTCGGGTTAAAAATTTCCCCCACTACTTTGATGAGGCTATTGGATGACATCTTGTGACCCTTCACCAACTTGTTCGAGGTGGTTTATCTGGACAACATCCTCATCTTACGCAAGAGTCAGGAAGAACACTTGCAATACATTTGGCAGGGCCTTGAAACCCTTCAGAAGCACAAACTGTGTGCCAACTTGGAGAAATGCACCTTTAGCATGAGCCAATTCCAATACATGGTTTATATCATATATGAGTGTAGTGTGCATGTGGACCCGTCCAAGATCCAATTCATTCGGGATTGGCCAGCCCCGACCACTCTAACGGAGCTTCATAACTTTTTGGGCCCTTCAAATTTCTATCGGAGTTTTGTGTTGGGATTCTCCGATATCACTTGGCCTTTGAGTCAGAATACTAAGGGTGGGGAAAAAGAAAAACTTTCCTGGTCCAAGTCCCAATTGAAAGCGTTCATTGAGTTGAAGCACCACCTCTGCTCTAGACCAGTACTCACACTGCCAGAACTGCAGCATCCATTTGAAATCGAGATAGACCCCTCAAACTATGCTATTGGTGCAGTCCTTACCCAGCACCAGCATCTAGTGGCCTATCATGGTGAGACACTTTCAAATACAATTCATAAGTACCCCACCTATGATAAGGAGATGTATTCCATCGTGTAGGCTCGCCGACAATGGAAGCACTACATTCTTGGGAAGGAAACAGTCATCCACACCGATCACCGACCTCTTCAATTTATATATATACAAGGGAAGTTATAGAATGATTTCCATCATAAGTGGTCTACATATCTGCGACAATTCCACTTGAACATTAAATAAAAAAAGGGTAGAACCAATCATGTTGCAGACTTCCTCAGTCATCCCCCAGTTGCATCACTCAGTATTTTTCTCAACTCTTGTTGTCACGATACCTCTAGATGGCCGCAACTATACAAAATTGATCCAGAGTTCACCTTGACATACCAGATTCTAGTAACTGGCAAGAAATTTCATGATTTCCACCTCTAAGACGCATTATTATGCTACATGGGCCACCTTTTTGTTCCTTCAAGTGACTGTGCCAAGATGATTTGGGAGGTGCAATATAGTCGGGTCGCATGACACCTTGGTGCAGAGAAAGCTATGGTTGTACTACAAAATTACTTTTATTGGCCCAAACTCTAACTAGATGTTGGGAAATATATCATATCCTACACTACCTATGTCATCGCCAAGCCAACCATCAAGAAGAAAGGCATGTACACTCCTCTGCCTACTCTCAACCAGCCATGGGAATCCATCTCCATGGACTATATGTCTGGCCTCCCTTCTACTAAACATGAAAATGACTGTGTATTTGAGGTCATGGATAGAATTTCCAAGATGGCTACATTAGTGGCCTACAACAAGAGTATCACAACAGAGGACAATGCCAGACTCTTATTTGAATGAGTATGGGAAAAGTTTTGTATCCCATAGACCATTATATCATATCGGGATAGAAGGTTCCTAAGCACATTCTAGTCAAGCCTATAGACACTATTGGACACCAAGGTCTTGGATTTCAACCATTGTCTCTGATTGATGTTGTCATGCATCATGCGACTAGGCAGAAAAAATACACACATGTACTTTTTGAGGCTGATAAAGCGACCAGATTTATTGAACACATTGAACACATCCACCAGTAGGTTCACGACATCCTGAAGAAGTCAAATTCCAAGTAAAAGCAGTGACATGATCAACATTGGGTGCCACACAAGTTTCAGGTGGGTGACAAAGTCTGGTTTCATTTGAAGAAAGAATGCCTTATCAGAGCCCATCGGAAGCTCACACCACTCTGATATGGTCCTTACACCATTACCAAGGTTTTTGAAGGCAATGCTTTTGAGCTCAGTGTTCCTGCATTCCTTGGCACGCACTTAGTGTTCAATGTGGACCACCTTTGACCATACTTCCCACCATTGTTGAACACATCAAACATTGTATAACAACTCACACCAACATAGTTAAACCCAAACTACATGGAACAGGCCACAACTGATCAAATTATGGACACACAGGTCAAGGACACTCGCCAACAAAATATCCAGTTGTATCAGGTTGTCAAAGTTGGCCAACTCCTACACCAAGGAAAATAGCTCACTAGGGACCAAGTTCAGTAGAAGTTTCCCCACCTCATGAAGGCACTCAATGCAATGGGGACCATTTCCTCCTAAGGGGGGAGGACTGATCCAGGTGGATATTGGTGGTCACCCTCCTATTCCACTTAAACCCCCAACACTCTCTCTTTAAGTTTTTCATTTTCCTTAATTGTAGCACAATTTACTATTTTTGGCAGATTTTGTGGTCCTCAACTTTCGGAGCCCTTTTGAGATCCTAAATGACATTTTTAGGGAAAAAAAAGAGACTACAAAATTGAAAAATTGGGGGTCCCATTTGTTTTTCAACCTACTCTTTGAGATATTTGAAACGAGGTATTATGCTAGCCAAACAGAGATCATATACCAAAGTTATGAACCCGAGAAATTGATGTACCAATTTACCCAAATGGGGCTCATAGTTTGGGTGCTTCATCACCTAAGGTTAGGTTTCTGGATGTTTCGGGTTTTCCATTGTTTCTCAATAATAAATAGTCCTTGGAGCCTCATTATAACATAGTTTAGAGGCATGTAGCTGCCACATCTCTTCTCAAAGATAAGCTACCATCGCCCGAGTTAGTCTTATTTCCATTTCTGTTTGTAAGCATTCAGTATTTGATATTAATGAAATGAAGTGATATTTCTACTGCATATTTGTATTTATGGTTATATCTGCATTCCAATTTAATTTTGGATCAGTGGTATCAAATCGATCTGCTCTTTCTTTGTTTTTATCTGCATGTCCCCAATGAGGTCGGGATATAAGGAGTTACACCTTGAACTGGTCGAACCTTTGGAAGACCTGCCTTGCAAATCTTGATGGCCTCCCATGGGGGAAGAAAAGAAAGATGAGGGGGTAGGAGATCCTTTAAAAATCTTGCTCAAAGAAGCTCTCGAGCAACAGTGGAACACGATGATGGACAACTTTTCCCAGATCCTTCAGCGGCTACCCAAGGACAGCACGTCTACTTCCAACAACTACTTTGGAAGTGCCACACCCTTTAAGGTACAAGTTAACTTTGACATTCCCATATTTGTAGAGTCATATAGATGCGGACATCATAGATAAATGGTTAAATCTGCTAGAAGGATAGTTTTTTTTTCATGATTTTTCCAGTCGAGAAAATATTACTTTTTCTCTTCTCAAAGTTGGCCCCCACGTCAAGGACTGGTGGGAAACCTACTGTGATCAGAAGGATGAAAGTACACCCTCACTATTTTCCGTCTCACCCACTTGGGTTTCACTCTTGAAATCCATCAAGGTGCAATAATACCATATCAGGAGCTATGAGGATAAATACATAAACTGGAACACACTACGACAGAGAAGGGACCAAAACATGTCGGAGTTTACAAATGTTTTTCATACCCTTCGCATGAAGTTGGGTATCAAAAATTCTAAGAAACATTTGGTACTCAAGTACCATGGTTTCCTACATAGGTACATCCAGGATGAGATGGAGTTCTTGGACATCTCCTTGCTCGGCACAGTGTACTGATACGTTGTCAAGATCAAGCAGAAGCTTAAACATAAAAAGTGAGACTTTGGATCTGTGAATCCGAAGCAAGGGAAAAGCGCACCCAAACCGTAGAGCAAAGTGCAAGTCCAAGGCAAGGTGACCCAGGATAACCCCTCGAAGCTACAAGCAAAGAAAAATAGCATGAAGACAAAGAAGGACACGGGAAAGTGGTGTGAGTGCCATAAGATCTCCACTCACAACACAAGTGAGTGTTGGGCCAAGCAGTCACTAGTGGTTGAGCTGAGGGCTTCTAAGTCTGACGCATGTTCTGACATTGAGTCAGAACCTAACAAGGGGAATGAAAAAGGGAAGCATATCATTGATGCAAAGACCAGTGCCACTGTGGCCACCACCAGGATCCAAAAGATTGAGCCTAAAGATCTAAAAGATGGGGACCGCCTATTCCACTCACAGATGTGGGTGAAGGGTTCTCCGCTGCAATTCATTATCGACAATGCAAGCCAAAAGAACCTCATTTCAACATAGGACATGAAGTGGTTGGGCCTCTCAACTACAGCACATCCACATTCATATACCATCGGGTGGCTTAACCAAGGATGAAATCTCTATGTCAGCTAGAAGTTCCACCTTCCCTATAACATCAAGCTTGATGACAGCTCAACTGCTTTGACACAGAAAAGCTATCATTTTACAAAATTCTCATGTGTGGACCTGTGGGTTATGGGCCCACGTATATATCGAAAGCTTTTTAATAGGTGGACTTCACAACAAAACCCAACCAATCGAACAGTGGCCCTTATGTGAACGTTTATGGCTAGAACCCAAATAAAGTTAAACCCTCTTTGGTAACATATTGGGTCTGCCAGAAATGTTAATATGCACACACTTTCACGTGCGATTACCATTTGATCACTCAACCAATGAATGGTCTCAATGGATGGAACTCAACGAGGTTTTAAGCCCGTTGTATAAACCCTCGTTGCGTCCGAATTCTAAATTAATGTCCATGCTTATTAGCACACGATATGCATTCGATCACTCCTTAAACGGACAGTCCAATCCTTCGAAACCTTAAACTCCTTTGGATGATTTTCTCGGGTCCACTAGCCGAGATAACTTGCTTGCAAGTTTCCACGTGATCACCGTGGATCTTCTTTCATTGTACGGCTATGATGTTTCCTCCACCATTCCTCTTCCATCATTACAATCTGTCGATCTGGACGATCTGATGGTTTCGATTGAAATGGATTTCTTGTTCGCTTCTAGTGGAATTACGTTATAACACAAATTTACCCTGCCATACTTTGTTTAAGGCGAAGTTCATAGGAACTTCGTATTACACTCGCACATGCAAACTCACAACTTACAGTAAAGAACGTATATGTAAAAAATACACAGATACATGAAATCCACATAACAAACATATTTCAATTATATACAGAACTAGATTACATGATAAGGCCTCATGGCCGAGTCACAAATCGCTCTATGACTACATTGTATCTTATCTCTCCCTCTATCACACAACATAGACTCTTTATATAGAAAATTACAAAAGCGTGGATCATCTAAGATCCACGATTTCCTCCCACAAATCGCTCAATCATACCCCTAAATCTCTCTATACACATACATGGAAGATAATTATATTTAATCAAGCCTTCTAGAGACTTATCAATTCCATCAATTTAGCTCTGTTTAAACAAATTTTGCCCCAGTTTACAATGATTGTCCATGTTTTCCCCTCTCACAACTTTGATTTACGATTTTAATGAAGGGTACTCGGATGCTCCTACATTAGACTCCCGAGGTACAAAAATTTATGACCTTCTGGTCATATGCTTCTCCATCCCTTAGAAATTCTACCCACATTCTCTGTGGAATTGCCTTTATGATCTTTCTATGAGCTGCAACAAAACCTCTATAGTAACAAGTCTCCTTCTTGCTACACATGCCTCACTAAGCTTCTCTCCTCTGAGCTCAGTCTTTTGGCATTTCTCTGGTTCTCTCCTTTGGAACCATATGAGCACTCCTTGCTCTAGGTTGTTGCAATATTCTCACCTTCTTTTGCTGCTATCTGTACAACAAGAATAAGACCACAAACTCTCCAATATTTAACATAGATATACCTCCTTTTGCATGCAGAATCTTATTCTACTCTGATACCAAAAATGGTGACAGCTTAATTTCTTTGACATAGCAAAGTTGTCATTTTACAAAATTCTCGTGTGTGGACCTGTGGAAATGGGCCCACGTATATATGGGAAGCTTTTTAAGAGGCAGACTTCACAACAAAACCTGACCAATCAAACGGTGTCCTTATGTGAACATTTATGGCCGAAACCCAAATAAAGTTAAACCCTCTTTGATAACATATCGAGTCTGCCAGAAATGTTAACCTGCGCACACTTTCACATGTGATTACCATCCAATCACTCAACCAACGAACAGTCTCAATGGCTAGAACTCAGTGAAGTTTTAAGCCTGTTGTTTAAATCCTCATCACGTCTGAATTCTAAATTAACGTTTGTGCTTATTAGCACGCGATATGCTTCTAATCACCACTTAAATGGAGGGTCCGATCCTTTAGAACCCTAAACTCCTTTGGATGATTTTCTTGGGTCCACTAGCCGAGATAACTTGCTTGCAAGTTTCCACGTGATCACCGTGGACCTTCTTTCATCAAAAGGCTATGATGTTTCCTCCGCCATTCCTCTTCCATCATTACAATTCGTCAATCTGGACACTCCAATGGTTTCGATTGAAACAAATTCCTTGTTCGCTTTTGGTGGAATTACATTATAACACATATTTACCCTACCATACTCTATTTAAGGTGAAGTTTATAGGAACTTTGTCTTACACTCGCACATGCAAATTCACAAATTACAATAAAGAATGTATATGTAAACAATACACAAATACATGAAATCCACATAACAAACATATTTCAATTGTATATAGAACTAGATTACAGGCTAAGGCCTCACGGCCAAATCACAAATCACTCTACGACTACATTGTATATTATCTCTCCCTCTATCGCACAACACAGACTCTTTATATAGAAAATTACAAAAGTGTGGATCGTCTAAGATCTATGATTTCCTCCCACAAATCGCTCAATCATACCCCTAAATCTCTCTATATGCATACATGGCAGATAATTACATTTAATCAAGCCTTCTAGAAACTTATCAATTCCATCAATTTAGCTCTGTTTAAATAGAATTTTCCCTGGTTTACAATTATTGTCCATGTTTTCCCCTTTCACAGCTTTAAATTCTGATTTTAATGAAGGGTGCTTAGATGCTCCTGCATCAAATCCCTTCACGAATGAGGTACTATGTGATGTTGCTCCTCTTGAAGTTTTTGATGTATTATTAGGACAACCATACTTATGGAAGCGGCATGTTGTATATGATTCTAGACCTCACTTTTTTATTATTTATTTAGGTACTAAGTTATAAAGGATACCGCAGGTAGCCCCACCTCCCATCGTCTCTTTGATCTATGCTCAGAAATGCAGTAAGGTCACCTCCCGGACTGGGAAATTTGTTTTCTTTCTCATTCACTCTCAAGGTAAGGGGAAGGTCCTAGCCACATCCATGGCCCCGAGGAAGGGTTCCTCCAAGCAGTAGAAGCAGGTGTATACGGTCGTGGAAGAATAAAGGGACATCTTCTCCTCAACCACAGGGGTAACCTTGCACTGTCAAGTCAAGCATTCAATCAATCTGACTCCCAGAGCACCTTTACCCAATGGACCAATATATCATCACTCCATTGTGGAAAATGAAGAGATCAAGCGGCAAATCCAAGAGTTGTTGTAGAAAGGGCACATCCAATCAAGTTCCTCACCTTGTGGGAACCTGATTGTCCTTGTACAGAAGAAGGATGGAACCTAGAGGATCTGCATTGATTATTGGGCATTAAACAAAATCACTGTCAAGAATAGGTATCCAATCCCATGGATTTATGACCTGTTGGAGCAACTCAAGTGGGCCAAGTATTTCAACAAGATCGATTCGAAGTCTAGTTATCACTAGGTTCCAATAGAGCCCACAGATGTATGGAAGACCACCTTTAAATCCAAGGAAGGCCTTTTTGAATTTTTGGTTATGCCCTTCGGGTTGACAAATTCCCCTGCTACTTTTATGAGGCTAATGGATGACATATTGTGGCCCTTCACCAACTCATTTGTGGTGGTTTATCTAGATGAAATCCTCATCTTTAGCAAGAGTTGGGAAGAATACTTGCAACACATTCAGTAGGTCCTTCAAACCCTTCGGCAGCTCAAACTATGTGCTAACTTGGAGAAATGCACCTTTGGCATGAGCCAATTCCAATACTTGTCTTATATCATAGATGAGTGTGGCATGCATGTGGATCCGACCAAGATCCAAGTCATTTGGAATTGGCGAGCCCTAACCACTCTAACAGAGCTTCGCAGCTTTTTGGGCCTTGCAAATTTCTATCAAAGGTTCGTGCTGGGATTCTCCCATACCACTTGGCCTTTGAGTCAGATTACTGAGGGTGGGGCAAAAGAAATTTTTTCTTGATATGAGTCCCAACAGAAGGCATTCGTTGAGTTGAAGCATTGCTCTGCTCTACCCTGGTACTCACACTACTAGACTTGCAATAGCCATTTTAAATCGAGATAGATACCTGAGACTATGTTATTGGTGCAATCCTCACCCAGCATGGGCATCCAGTGGCCTATCATAGTGATACACTTTCCCATACAATTTAGGAGTACACCACCTATGATAAAGAGATGTATTCCATAATGCAGGCTTGCCAACAATGGAGGCACTACATTCTGGGAAAGGAGATGGTCATTCACACCGATCACTGACCTCTTTAGTTTATACAGACACAAGGGAATTTGCAGAACGATCTCCATCAGAAGTGGTCCACATATATGCAAAAATTACACTTGAATATTAAATATTAAAAGGGTAGCACCAATCATGTTGTATACTGCCTTAGTGGGCCCCCAGTTGCACCATTCACTATTGTTCTCAACTCTTGTTTTCATGATACCTATGGACGGCCACAACTATAAAAAAATCATCCCAAGTTCACCTCGACATACCAGATGCTAGTAGCTAGCTAGAAAGTTCCCGATTTCCACCTCCATGATGCAATATTATGCTACATGGGTCACCTTTTTGTTCCTTCAAGCAAGCGTGCCAAGATGATATGGGAGGCACACTATAGTCAGGTCGCAGGACAATTTTTTGTGGAGAAAAATGTGGTTGCACTACAAAAGCACTTTTATTGGCTCAAACTCTGATTGGATGTTGGGAAATATATTAGATCTTGCATTGCTTGTGTCATCGCCAAGCCAACCATCAAGAAGCAAGGCTTGTACACTCCTTTTTCTACTCCCAGCCAGCCGTGGGAATCCATCCATGGACTATATGTCTAGCCTCCCTTCTACCAAGCATTGTAATGACTCTGTATTTGTGGTCATCGAAAAATTTTCTATGATGGCTATATTGGCAGCCTGCAAGAAGATTATCAATGCAGAGTACACTGCCAAACTCTTCTTTGAACGAGTATGGGTAAATTTTGGGATCCCATAGACCATTATATCAGATTGAGATAGCAGGTTCCTAAGCACATTCTAGTCAATCCTCTAGGCACTATTGGACACCAAGCTCACCAAATCGACTGCCTCCTATCCCCAGATTGATGGCCAGACGGAGGTCATCAATTAGATGATATTGCACATAATCTGCATGTACAAATCCAAGCATCCTTGAACCTGAGATGAGAGTCTTCTATATGTGCAGCACAGTTATAATAGAGCTCTCCATAACTTGACTCGTCACAATCCATTTCAAGTGGGTCTAGGATTTCAACCATTGTGTCAAATTGATGTTGTGAGGCCTCATGTGACTAAGCGGATAGAATCTACACATGTACTATCTGAGGTTGATAAAGAAACAAAATTTATTGAACGCATCCAACACATCCACTAGTAGGTTCACAACATCCTAGAGAAGTGAAATTCCAAGTACAAGCAACGACATGATCAAGATCGGGTGGCACACAAGTTTTAGGTGGGCGACAAAGTTTGGTTGCATTTGCAGAAATAACGCCTTACCAGAGCCCATCAAAAGCTCATACCACTTTTATATGGTCATTAAACTGTTACTAAGGTTGTGGTAGAAAATTCTTTTGAGCTCAGCATTCCCCCATTCCTTGGCTTACACCCAGTGTTCAATGTGGACCACCTTCAACCAAACTTCCCGCCATTGTTAGACACATCAGACATTGCAGAACAACTCACACCAACAGAGTTAAACCCATACTGCATGGAACATGCCACAACTAATCGAATTATGGACACATAGGTCATGAACACTCGCCAGAAAAAGGTCCATCTATATCGGGTTCTCAAAATTGACTAACTCTTGCACCAAGGAAAATGGCTCATCATGGACCAAGTTTAGCAAAAGTTTCCCCACCTCATGGAGGAACTCAACGCAATGAGGACCATTGCTTCCTAAGGGGGGGGGGACTGATCTAGGTGGATATTGGTGGTCACCCTCCTAATCCACTTGGATGCCCAACATTGTCTCTTTCATTTTTTCAGTTTCCTTAACTGTAGCACAATTTACTATTTTTGACAATTTTTCGGGTCTTGAACTTTCGGAGCCATTTTGAGGCCCTAAATGACATTTTTAGGGGAAACAGAGAGATTTGAAAATTCCCAAATGCAATGATTGGTTCTTTTTCGACCTATTCTTTGAGATATTTGAAATGAGGTATTATGTTAGCCAAACGGAGATCGTATGCCAAAGTTACGACCCTAGGAAATTGATGTACCAATTTTCCCAAACGGGGCCCACAATTTTGGCGCTTCATCTCCTAAGGTTAGGTTTCTAGATGTTTAGGGTTTCAATTGTTTCTCAATAATAAATAGGCCTTTGAGCCTCATTGTAACATAGTTCAGAGGCATGTAGCCGCCACATCTGTTCTCAGAGATAACCTACCATCGCCCGAGCTAGTATTATTTCCATTTATGTTTGTAAGCATATTTCAGTATTTGATATTAATGAAATGAAGTGTTATTTCTATTACACCTTTGTATTTATGGTTATGTTTGTAATTTGTTGCGTTCTTGTTTGAATTCGAATCACATTCCATGACTGTAAGGGCATATTTGAGTAGAATTTGTTGGCATAGTCTCATTCTGAATATATTCTATAGGATTCATAAATTCATCTACGTCCATGAAAGCCACCCATTAACATTCTTAGCGAGCTCGCAATGAAAAATGGGAGAATCAGCCTCTTGGGTTTTAATCCATGGCCACATATGTCTACTCATGTTGAAATAACCCAAGGATATTATCACTTATATGTTTTTATCATTGTTCTTATCATAAAGAAACCACCTCTATACACCTAGATAGCCATGGTACATGATCTATTCTCTTAGAAATAGATGTTGGTTCAAAATCATTGTGCAGGCACATACTTGATGGAGCAGTCTAAGCATCTGCACAGGCTTGGAGCTCATCATGGATTTAACTTCAATCCTATCTAGTGATGAAAGTAAACCACTCCTGGATCTCCATACAGAAGCCTTCAACCCTTGAATTTCTTGTATTTCTAAGCCATTAGGATTCTCACATTTGATCACTTCTTGAGAAGGCACCAAAACATTGGTCTTAAAAACCTTGTCACCCAAATCCATGGTGTCCCATTTCTTGAAATCCCTGGCATTAAGCAGATCAATTTCCAAATTGGAAACAAAAACACAGAAAATATTATTAGCATCATAAATCTCGCCTCTTCTCAAGTTCAATCCTTTGATGAATAGAATCACACTGTCTAGTTTTACTAGTGCCTCATAAACAAGCATCCTTCATCCAAAATTCTTTGGATACCTAGCTTGCGAATGGACCAGAATTCCATTTTCCATGAATTTTATAGTTGAGTTCAATCCCTCTACAGACTTTGGTTGTGGACGATGTGGGCACCTCACAGTTTGCAAGTCTTCTTGTTTCATATCCACAAAGATGGCAGGAGTTCGAAGTCTCTCACTATACACACATTCAAACTCATCTTTCTACAAGCCAAAACACCCATCACATTTTTTCAAGGGCGAAAAAACATGCTCTGGCAAAGTGACAAGATACTGGACCAAAAGATATTTATCCTTTTTTACGACTCGTTCTTCAACTGCATTATTTCTAGGCAGGAGTTGAGGATGATGTGCTTGGATAACGATCCTTCCTCTAGGTGGAGGGTAAAAATATTCCACATAATGAATCCCAAACATAAGAAACCTAAAACATGACATCTATCATCTATCATAAAAAATTGCAACTTCATTTTTCCATCAAAGGTTAGCTTTCAAAGTCTGCTACAAGTCCTTGGTCACTTAGGAAACAAAGGAAACAAAATAGCATATGTTGTTTTAGTAATGTAAAACTAAATCCCAACATAGGAATATAGAATTATAATAAGATAGCATGCAACATCTCATGCATAACTACCACAAGCCAAAGACAACCCATGTTTCAACTGAAATAGGGCTAGTTATGTCAAGAAGCCCAAATCCTCACTTGAGGTGGACTGTAGACCTTCATGACAAATTCGTATATGATGTGACTAAGCCTGGAGATCCATATAGCAAGTAGATTGGCCTTCTTTACTTTATTCTATAGTCATTGAATACTAAAAAATGTTAAAAGATACTAACAATTTACTTCTTGAAGGTTTCATTGATTCGAATTCACTCAGCATGTATGTCATACAGGAGGAGTTGAATTTCTAATATTTTTGTTTTGTTTACTCTCTTTGTACAGGAGGTATTTTTGTTTTGTTTACTCTCTTTGTTGTTGTTGCAGAGGCCACGGCCAAGGTTGTGAGGACCCACATACACATTGTTATCAAGCTTAGCCAGCTTAAGCTGAACATATGCTTTCCTTATATGTTTTGCACTCAAGGTAGGGGCTTGCTGCTTGGCAACCCTCCTTGTTCTTATAAAAAGCCTTTTAACATTCATGCTTGGTTTTTAAGATCTAAGATCCAATCTTAAAGATGTCGAGTCCAATTTTCCACCTCTAAAGAACATGCCTGAACATAACCATAAATTAATTGAAGGAATCTAAAATATTTATGTATTTTTAATGTATATTTTGGTGGTGAAAATCAAAGCATAGTTCTAACATTAGATTCTTCAAAGTGCAATTTATTTTTAGTGTAGAATATTATTAATCAATTAACAATTTATTATAATTAAAAATAAATAAAATGTTATAATAATTTATAATATTATTACTGAATTAATATTTATGTTAATTAATTACACATGAGATGTAAAGAAGATGGTGACGGGTTGTTTTGTTAAAGTGCTCTATGGTGTAAAGATCACTTGTTTGAAATATTATGGGGAAAAAATCCAATCATGCTAAGGGTTGGTGTGGCCTAGGTTGGGCGCAATCCCTAGTTGATTTTGACAGCTTAGATGGCCCTCAGTCGCAACTACTTAAGCATAAGGTTAGGCGTGGTTAGTCATCTCAAGCACTCACATTATGTAGCAAACTATATATATATATATAGAATATAGATAGAGAGAGAGAGAAGAGAGAGAGAGAGAGAGAGAAGAGAAGAGAGAGAAGAATTTACAATAAATTAACTAATAATTTAATAATAACTAAATTTTCTTAATTAAATATTATTAACTAAATCCTACGATTCATCTTAGTTTTGGATCTACCAAGCACCAAAAAGTGGGTATCAAATCTCTTTTAATCTAAAAGAAGTTTTGCATCTCAAGAGATTTGATCCCTCTTGACACTTAAGTAGATCCCAGAGTTAATATGGGGGGAATCTAAGAGTTAGTTTAATTATTAATTAATGAATGATATTATTAATTTTATTTTTATTTTATTTTAATTTTAGTTTTATTAATTGACACAGCCAAAATATTTTATTGATAATTATAATTATTGATTTTTTAATGTAATTTGACTGAGTCAAAATTTTAAATTGGACATTACAACATTATCAACACAATGAGTTGGTTGCTTTGAATATAGATTTGAAATCACAAATGTGGTGGTTTAGGCTACATCAAATTTTTAGAAAAGGTATAATATCTTTGTCTTTGATGTTATTTTTCTATAAGCTAGACAAATTAGTTGTCCACGAAACTACATTCTAGTCGATTGTAGATTCCAATTATATTATTTTTTTAAATGAATAGTGTTTACTACTTTTAATACATTTTTCTATTGACGTATATAAAATCTTAAAATACATCCCTTGTATATTTCCACTATAACTCTTTTGGCCCTAACCATTTGGGGAAAATGTTGAAAAGTGTGCAACAAGAAATGCTTGTTGAGATTGCAACAAGATGATGGAGCTTAGTGGAAAGGAGTCGCCTTCACTAAGTGGGCCCGCAGGCTATTTTTGGCGCAAGTCTATTTTTAGACTATGTTTATTTTTAGACAT
>APFE031489091.1:151767-162871 GCA_000404065.3 Pinus taeda
AACTATTATTTTTTGACCATTTTTTGTTAATATTTTTATATACAAATTGTGATTTTGACATGTTAATTCTAGCAAAAAATTATCAAAACGTTTAGTTTTTTTGTTATATTTATGATAAAAATGGTTATTTTTATGTCCATTGTTAAAAAATGTTGTTTTTTAGAAACAATTATTTCATGTGGATTGAAAAATTAATTAAGGATGTATAAATATGTAGATCATCTAAAATTCAAACTATCGACTTTCTAATTTAAAAACACAAAACAATAAAAAACCCCCTAAAAAAAAAATTAAGATATAGAACAAGAAAATATGAATAAGATGACGACTTCAAAAACTATCAAATTTAGAAAATAATTTTTCACATTTCACACACTAGAAAATTAAAAGTCAAAAAATAGGTCTTTTAAAAAAAATGTGTGATGCAGAATACTCACTTTTTAAAATCAGCATGAAAATCACTACCATTCTAAAACTTGATTTCGTCCTTGAACATGAAAAAAAATTAAAGTTCCAAAACCCATGTTCTAAAAAAAACATATGTATTCTGCATCACCACTTTTGAAAATCATGTCATTTTTTTGCTATCTCTACGAAACGGGTAACAGTATCAGTTCCTGTTTCAAAGTTTACATTGTTATCATCAACAGTAGTTATTCCCACACTGCCAAGCTCATCTTTGTAAGTGGTGAGCTTGTTCAGATATGTGGAAATAGCATCTCCCTTCTCCATCTGGATTCTTCGAAGCTTATCCTTGAGCACCAATTTCCTCTAATCACTATTGTTCTGGTAGAGGTCCTTCAATGTCTTCCACATTGAAAATGGAGTATCCTTCCCATGGAGGGTTGAGACAATATGGTCTGGAACTCCCTCAAGGATGATCTGTCTCTCCTTCGCCACACACGTCTTCCACTTAGCCAACTCTTGTGCATTAGTTGAAGTTGGATTTGGGGTTTCTTGATCAATGAATTCCTTCAAGCCATTATCTTCTAATACAGTCTCCATTCTATATTTCCATGCTATGTAATTTGAGCTACCTTCCAAGGCATACTCGAGTCTCAAGCCATAGAATGCCATTGGCCAACCTTGAAGTATGATATGAATTCGATATGCACCTGCAACCCCAAACTTCAAACTTCAAATTCTCTTCTCAGTATATTGTTCACAGCTTTGATACGGTGTAGAAATTTCAACAAATCCAGCTCTGATACCATGTAGAAAATCTGGTGTAGGTTAACCCGATAATGCAATATAAATCAAAGAAGAATACTATAACCTACTTCTACTATCAATTTGCATAAGCTTAAAGATTGAGCTTAACAATATAACTGGAAGAAGAAGAATCAATCGCACAATACACATGAAAATACTTTGGGGAAAGCCTCAGCGAAGAACCCCACTATCTATATTATCATACAAGTTGGAAATACATAGGAATTATACAAAGCCTTATCTCTCACAGCTAGCCAGCTCTCAGTAGAATCCTCATAAATGCTCACATGCAATCTTGGCTTCTCCCCAACCTTCCTCTCTGCCCTCCAAGCTCCTACTTCCTTTCGATGTTCCTCTGTGATGATTCTCTTGTTACCAAGTGGATGATCAAGCCTCCAAAACTTTGCGCAATCTTCAAGGATGATTCCTTGACTGCATGCATGAGTTTTCTTTATAAGAAAACACATGCAACTAATAGTACATTGTCCTTGACTTTAATCTCAACTGGGTCTTTCTCGGAATAGACATGCATGAGTTTCTAATGAGGGAATATTCAGTTAACTGGAGTAGCACTAGTTGAGTGCATGCATGCATCAACTGACTGTTAATTCACCATTAGTTCCTCAAATAGTTTGGAACTAATTTAACTGGACTTAACTCAGTAAACTAAGTTAACTAATTACAACTCAAATACGACTCAATCTTATCTCCTTAATTTAAAAGATAACTCTTGCATGACTTCAGAAAGACTTTTAACTTGAATTTCTCCAACTAATTAATTTAAAATGAATTAATTAATTATTTCCAAATAGTTGTTAAGACTAAATTCGATTTTAATTCACAATTTAATTCAAGGACAAATTAAATTGGAATATTCTTGTTCAAATATTTTAACACTATGAAGAAAAAATGAAGACAACGAGAGAAGTTGAGGATGAGAAGCTCTTAGAGTCAATTAAGAGATTTAAAGAGATATTATAAGAGATCGTTATGGAAATGGTTGAACAATATATCTTATTATGATATATTTTTTACTAAATCTATATAGAGATATCAAATGATATGTTTGATATTTCCCCTCGAGGGTTCTTTGAGTTTAAATTTCTAGCATCCTTTACTTCATTCATGTTTGAGTATATATTTGTCCTTAAATGTCAATCACAACATTTGATATTAAAACCAAGGTTATTCAATTGTGTATTGTTTAAAATGTATCAAAAAAATTGAAACAATAATGATATTAAAAGTAGTTTTTTGTTTTATTTTTTTTTTGTGTACATACCAATTTGCATTTGATTGAGGGCTTTATTGGTATCATGGAACACAACATTTTAGATATATACCTTTTGCATCTGCCATAACCTTTAATCATAACAAAAGGTGAATGTATAAAGTGCTGAGTCAATGCCGTTATAAAAGATCCATTAACTTATTTATAATAATTAAAAAACTAATAAATAAATAAACTTATATGGTTATAAAAACTTATTTTATCTCTATTTATTTTTTAATATATATTTTTAAAATTAATATATTTACACAATTTTCTAACTTCATTTTCTAGTTTTATACATCAAATTTGAATATCAACTATTAAGATATTTTTTTCTTTTAAATAGCGTATCCATTTAATCTTAAACATGTTATAAATAATAAATATTTTATTGAACTAAATATTTTATTTTACAAAGCCTTGTATTGTCCCTACCATTTTCATTGTAATTAGTGATATTGTTTTAAACCGTTGTTAAAGAATGAGTCTAAAAATACTTCTTATTCTTATAAAAGGCCTTTTAAAGTTCATGCCTAGTTTTTAAGATCTAAGATCTAACCTTAAAGATCTCTCGTCCCATTTTTCATCTCTAAAGAACATGACTCAACATAATGGTCAATTAATGGTAAGAAATTAGATTATTTATGTGTTTTTAATGTATATTTTGGAATTGAAAATCAAAATATAATAATATTTATTAGTCTAGATCTATCTAACTCATATCTATCAGTCTAGATCTATATAATTCTAGATCTCTTAAAGTACAAACATATATAATAATATATAACGTATTTATAATATTATTTATAAATTGATATTATATTAATTAATTATAATAAATTAATTAATGTTTTTTTTACACAAAAAATGAGCATTTTGTTATTAAGTCTGCACCCGATTGCAACAAATGCACGAGGGTTACATCAACATATTCAGAACTAACCAGAGAGAAAATGTCTTACTCAACATATTTAGAACTGACTAAAGAACAAAAGTATTATAGGCCTTTTACATAGTAAGACCCAGGAGACTAATTGTAGACCCTATTACATTCAATTACAAAAAAAAAAAAAAAAAAACCATTGTAGCAACAACCATGTAGCTTAATCATTCTCCGTCATTGGTCGATTTAGATCAATGTCCCTCTTATCAAGATCTTCTTGATTCTAGCCAGTGCCTGTATGTTATAGGCATTTTTGGGCACTGCAACCCCAATCATAAATGTTCATAAACTGAGGGCTCCTAAGTCCCTAAAAGTGTTGATTCACTACCTAAAGGAACAAGGTCAGCTGATTACATCATCTCCTAGAAGTTCTCCACAGAAAACTACTCAGAAATGGTCAGAACTGGATCATACTGAATGCCCAGTGCAGAAGGTGCAATGCATATGACCTTCCTAGTGTAAAGGGTGCGATGCATACTGGATGGCCCCTTTGTAGGGTGCGATGGGCGAGAATGGACAAATGACAGGGACAATTTGCAAGGTGGAAGATCATGGAATCTTCCTGAAACTTCCCCTCTGACACTTGCCTCTCTAATTTTGACCAGGGATGAGTAAGAGACCATCAATCTCCAAGTGGAATCAAGAACTATCAGAGAGAGGACAGTAATCAAAATCCCAGAAGCTGACTCACCCCCCTACAATCATCTATATATGGATCCCTCATCATAGAGATCCGGAGGCGGGAATTTTGTATCTTGTAGAGAAGTGTTGTTGGTTTTCTGGTGTAATATCATAGTGTTGGGTGATCTAAGCTTTACTTGAGGTGAAGAAGGGCTTTCTTGTTGGAGGATGATGTTGGGTCAGAACAATTGGTTGTAATCCTCTTTCTATTCTTGATATTAATAAAGCTATTCAAGTTTTCCTCCACATTCGTGTATGTTTGATTGTATATGCATTTGTGTAGTTAATACATATATAGTCCTGTGTTGTTTATGAATATAGATCTCTGTTCTTCGATAGTATTATGTTGCTTTGATTCCACAGGTGCTCTCTGAAGCTATGTAGACAAATAAGGAGCGGAAAGGATCTATCGAGAAGGAGAGGAACCGAGCAAGGAACCAAGCGCAAGACAAAGGTTGATGTCCTCTGTTCCCCTCTTGTCTATTTTTCATAAAGGAAAACGAAATTAGTTTTAACTTGTTTGTTTCTAAGATAGCTACCAGTCTTAGTGGGAATAGCAGCTCTAAGTGGACACTATTCCTGGTAACAAAATGGCGACTCCATTGGGGAACGAATAGATTGTTTGTTAGTCTATTTTTGTTTGTTTTATAAACTTACAGACAGAGCCTGAAGTCAACCCAGCTAGCCTTCGAACTGCATTTTCTATGCAATTGCAAAGTAGATCAATGTTGCTTCAGTCTATCTCCGGGTTTTGTTTATAAATTGAACAATCGATCTGGAAACACTCTAATTTCCCTAAGAGGTGGCTCTAGTAACCTCCTTAGATCAACCCCTGTGATTTATATTTATTGAACATCACTTACCTGGCCTAAATCCCTGAACTGAACTGTAAATTGTGATCAAATACTGGATAAAAGTCTCGCACTGGTACCATCGCACACTCCCTTCAAGGCAATCTGTATGCATCGCACTTCCCGTGCGCAGTAGGTGCGCTACATATTGGATCCCCTGTGTGACAGGTGCGATGGTCAGGGAAGGTTAATTTTACCTTCAGACTTTGGTTTTTCTTCACTCTTTTCAGTTCTATTCAGGATTTTTGCTGTCTGTGGTCAGTATATCTCTGCGGAAACCCTCTTCTCTTCCATCATTCTGCCTCCATTGTGCAAAGAACTGTAAGTGTTTTTATGTATTGTGCACAATTTCCAGTTCTCTTTTACAAAGAAGCAGTGTAATCAAACTGTCGTTCCTTGATCTGAAAGTGTCGCAAGTGTTGTTTTCAGTCATAGAAGAGAATCCCATTGTTCTTGATAGTTGATTGTACTGTTACTCTTGTATGTGATTTGAATTAGTAGTTTTTCAAGTGTCGAAAACAATTTTCATTTCGAAATCACAAAGTCTCATCCTTTCCTTCACTTCATTTTGAAAAAAAAAATTGTTAGTATTGTCGCTTTGGAAAATAATTCAAATTTGCACTTAGCGTTCTTCTTGTCCTTCATACATTAAGAAGGATGAAAAAAATACATGCATGTGCATTTGCATTTAGACTGCTTGGTTTGATTTAAGATAGTGCATTTAGTGTGTGCTCTGTGCTCTTTGTTGAAAGACCCTCAGTTCTCTTTCCTTAGTAGCTAGGATTTTCATTGCCAAAAGAAGATTAAACAGTTGTTTATCATCTTAGACTGCATTTTAGGAATTGTATACACATCACGCGGTGAACCTAAAAGGCAAATTTTTAAACAAGATCAACTATAAAATAAATTTAATGAATCTAAAAATATTTTGGAACCTAATGCACAACATCTAGAAGTCTAGGCTAGAGACGTATTCCGACGTCGTAAAACCTGGTAACTGTTGTTTTCATTGTTGGTTGGGTGATTCCTCCACTTTGAGACAACAACTGCCAGTACGGACTTGTGCTCCCACGTACCGTCGAGTATATATTGGGAGACCACAATAGGCTATATCCTTTATCCTTAGGAAGCCGTGTCTGCCGCCCTATCGATCGCAATGCACTGAACATAGAATTTGGGAAGATTGACTGCCATACCGTAAAAATTATTCTGCTGTTTTGCGATTGGTTTGGTAATCCCTCTTCCTAGATTTCCAGAGAAGTCCCTTTTGTTCATTTTCAGACTCTTTAAAGGAAAAGGTCCATCTGAGCACTTGTCACTTCAGGCTCATTAAAAATCGAAGGCGACTAGAGTCATCCTTTGTTTTTTCTCGACTCTTAAAAATTGAAAAAGCAAGTTGTGTCAAAGTGTCTAAAATTTATTTTAATCGGAATAACGTCACTGTTCCCTCGTTGGTCTTAGAAGTTAGTCTCCCTTCATCGCAAGTTCCTGTAGAATCGCTAGGAAATCTTTTGGATAGACTAGATATGTCTGAACATTAACCGTCGACATCCAGGACTGTGTCCTCTCACACAGCAGCAGCAGAACCTCCTGTTGCTACTCCAACAATGTTCGTTGGTGTACCATCTGTCCCAGCAAGTTATCAACAACAAGCCGGAGTCTAATCAAGGACTGTTTCGACGACATGGTCAGTTCCCATTTCTTCATCTCGATTCTCATCTAGTATTTCTAATGTTGAAACTCAACAAATTGATCCAATGTGTCTTCAAAGGCCAATCTACCCTTTAAGTACTGGATTGCCACCATATGGGGGGCAGTATGCCTTTTCATTGTTCCCTCCTGGAGAACAACCGTATGGGAGTTTATAACAAAGTTTAGGTCAAACTGGAATTACATCCAGCGTTTGGGTACCAATACTGCCTCAGCAACCAAGGGTTGTATATTCAATGCAACCAGTCCACCCTGTGTCGAATATTCCCACTATACCTGCTATGGTGACTGCATCGCAAGTACAAGCGCTACTTGTTGTATGTCAACCCCAAGTTTCTCAGGTTGCAATACAACAACCTCTTGTCTCAGTGATTCAATCACAACCTCAGGTTGTTAGTGCCTCCTTATCTGGAGTGACTCAGGCTCAAACAGGTACTATGACTCCTCATCTTGGTCAATCATCCAGTATTGGACAATAGAAAATGGTCCAACAACCATGGTTGATTCAGTATCAACAACCGCAATTCCAGCAATCATATCAGGGACCGGAGCAACAAGTCTTTGTAAGTAATGGGCAACCGCATTTCCAAAGCAGTTATCAACAACCACACTATAATGGTTATGCCCATCAACCTTATCAAAATTACCAGCGTCAAACACATTATGCTGGTATGCAAAGACCCACTACTCAGGCGATTCTGTCTTATCCTAAGTATGCTTCGCCTAACCTGAATCAACAGTTGCCCTTTGTAGCAACTCTAGAATTACCAAATCTAAACCGGTTGACGAATGATCCAATTGCTTATGCCCCTTGGTGGTCGGCGACTCCACATAAACTTCCGTCAAATATTCCTAAATTTAATGGAAATCCGGGCGAAGACCCATTGAATCATGTGATGACCTTTCATCTGTGGTGTTCATCAAACACTCTGAACGATGATTCGATCAGACTTCACCTTTTTCAACGAACGTTAACTGGTCCGGCAGCAAAATGGTATATCGAATTGCCTAGAGCTTCGTTTGATAACTTCAGTACCCTAGCCACAACCTTTTTAACCCATTTTTAGTTACCCATAAGGTACGAAACAGGAACTGAGCTGCTTACCAATTTCAAACAAACAACGGCCACTCACATATCCAATCATATTCATGAGTGACGACGTCATCGTAGAATGGTAAAAACATGTGTTCCTGGTCAGCTATTAGCTGAATGGTTTATTAAGTCTTTGTTACCTTCTATCACGGAAGATGTGGCAAAGGGAGGAGTTGTCACTGAAGAGCAAGTTACGCTCATGCACAATATCTAGACTTGATCTATACTCAGTCTATCATGCTCTACGATAAAATCCATGATGCTCCTAGACCGGTTTTTTCGTTCCTCCCCCTCCTAAATCAAACAAAGACTCTTATGCCAGTGATGGCGTGATAGGTATGACTAGCACGAAAACCATAAAGGCTACGTCAAAGAAAGCCCGTACGGTTTCTAGTCAAAATGCAAATGACAAACTTCTCACCTCAGAGGTTAATGCCGTGTCAATTCACAAAGGCAAAGAACCAAAGCAACCAGGAGGCAAAAAGAAAAAGAAAGGGAAAAAGAGGAAATAAGAGGAGTCATCTCCTAAAAAATCTTCTGCAAACCCTTCTAGGCAAAGGAAACCTCCTTCAAGTCAGATATGCGATGAGGATCATCGGACAGGAGATTGTCTATATAAAGCTGAGCTTAGAAAATTCTTCAAGAATTCAAGAACCTCAGCGGTATTGACTGATATGTTTCCGAACCCAAGAACAAATCTGGTTGCTAGCGACAATTCTTCCCCATCCCGAGTGCTTATGTTGTCCATTTCGAAACAACAAAATGATGCTTTGATATCGACAAGGAATAAAGATTATGGAAATCCACAGATGTCGAACAACAAGGCTACAGATCAACCTAGTAGTTCGACAAAAACTTCGACCGAAGTTGTGCCACCCATCATTCCTGAGTTAAAAATAACACCGTCACAGGGAGTAGTACACAAATTGATGTTTAATCCTCGTACCAGAGCAGCACAACACTATAATATAGTGGAGGATCTAGCTCAATCGCCCTTCGCGATGTCGACATTCGAGGTACTACAAAATTGCCCATCCCAAAAGCAGGCTTTATTATCAGCAATAGGTGGGATTGGCCCAACGGATTCCAATCTTGTGTCTTTTAACCACAAAGGATATGGCCCTCAGTTACCGGATCAATTAGCTTTCCTTATTCAAGTGAAATCCATCAAAAAAACTGTTCATCGAACAATTATTGATGAGGGGGCATCTACATGTATTATGTCAATGAGTTGTTGTAACAATTTAGGCTCACCACCCTTATCGCGATCGTCAACAACGTTAAAAGCATTTGATGAACGAACATACACTCCATATGGAATTTTAAGTAACTTGCAAGTCGAACTGGGGGGGAAAATAGTAGAAATTGATGTTGAAGTTATCGACGAAAACCTCAATTACAACATCCTACTGAGAAGGCCTTGGATATATGTTATGGTTGCTGTTGTGTCGACGTACTTCAGAAAGATTGCATTTCCCTTCCAAGGAGGAATCACAATCGTTGACCAACAAACATTTCTCCCCAACAGTTCACAAGTTACGGGAAGCATTCTGATGATCTACGGGAGCTCTCAGTCACTTCAAAATATCGAAGTAGGTCTCCTAAAAGACCCTTCCTTAATGGGGACTTTTGCCTTTCCGCGTCCGAGTAAGCTGACAGAAGTGGCCACAGTGGAAACCTGTCCCATGAGATCTTCTACATCAACAAAAATGAAGAAGAACTCAGAACATTTTGATAGTGTGGATCATCGCGAGGCATTACCTCCAAGCCCTACCATAGCTACATCATCTGATGATCAATTCAGTGATGTTGTACATTATGTACTGGGGGCATTGGAACCATATCTTTCCTTCATAACCCCTTATGAGTTGTGATCAAAGGTCACCATGAGGATAGGTCTTTTACTGTGTCAACCTCATTAAAAAATGAAACAACTCCCTTTCCAAATCGAGTCTTTCAAATATCTCGAAGGTAAACCTTCATTCCAACCACCGAGTTGAATGCAATGAAGCTTGGGGGGCATGCACCTCGATCTGCGTTATTATGTTGGGGGCATGCAAACTTATCATGAGCAGTGTTATCGCAGGGTTCAAGCTCGTTAAAAAATAAACCCACCAAATGTTTCCCCCAAAGTTTAAGCTCATTAAAAAATGAACTGATCCTTGGTAAGTAACCATTGTGAATGCATTATCATCAGCTTTTGAGCCTTGGTCATGTTCTCATCATCACCTCCACTCTGTTTTAGCCGATCATTCGCCTCCATTTGATTGTTTACCCCTTTCAAGGAACATCTGTGAAGAGTGATTCTGTTAGCCATCCTTGTGACACTATCGTGATTGGAAAATTCCAAACCTTACCTGGAATCAACCGCTACCCAAAATCATCACTTGTTCCTCGGAAAACGAGTCTCCTTTAAGCTCTTTTCAACTGACTCGTAAAATATGAAAAGATTGCCGAGTGATTAGCCTCTCCAGCTCGTTAAAGTCATCGGAAGTGTTATCCCTCCTCTAGATTTTAATCTTTTTGGACTTGAGGGATTATTACACAAAAAGATCGAGCGCTTGTCTTGTTCGGATCATTAAAACTATCGAAAATTCATCCCTTTCGTATTATTTTACGATTTTTTGGACTTAAAGGATTATATGATGAAAAAGAATCATTGGAGTTTCCTTTCCGTCCCTTTCAGACTCTCTAAAATTGAAAGGGACCGAGTTATCTTTGTCGTTAAACTCGTTAAAACCTAATAGGGGAAAACTTGTCCAAATGGACGAGAACGAGTTTCACTGTCGCTAGGCTCGTTAAAACATAGCGAAAGGTTTGCCCAAAGGGTGAATTATAGAACAAGAATATGTTATCCTCCTCAAGCTTGACAAAAATAAAGAGGTAATGGTCAGCAATGACTGGGGAAAATTGGAAAAAAACTTGAAGAAACTTTATTGGTAGCAAGTCGCTCTTGAACATGACACTTTCTCTTCGCATCCGAGTCGGGTTAGGTTGTTTCGTTCACTGGTCATATTGCCATCGGTTCGTCACACCAACCATATTTGGGGTTAACGCTACCAATCCATCGTTAGTGTCGCCGATATGTTCAAGAGAAGTCGCTCAGAGAATTCACCTGTGTCTCACCCGCTGCAATACATTCACGCTCCATTCTTTCATGACCGCCACCCTGAACCCTATATCATCAGATCGTTTTCACCTCCAAAATCATTTGCTCAGTTCCGTGTCGTAGATGTGGGATTCATTAAGGCCCTCCTACGACGGGTCACTTCTTGTCGACATCAACTCATTATCCAAGAAGTTGACTTAGGAACAACCCCTTTCAGTACTTTGAAGCTTGC